>CAXHSH010001077.1:0-169629 GCA_964019135.1 Arenicola marina
AATCTGATGATTGCGAAAAGTATCGTTGGGCGGATCGCACCGTATGGATCTACACAAATTCTGAAATCATGTTTAGTGATATTTATTTAGTGTGTCTGTTGAACCTGGGTGATTTCTCGGTTAAACTGTAAATTCATTCCCCGGCGGCTAACACCCTCTATCGAAACGCCTGAAAAGTGTCAGTGGACGGTCGTGGACGGGCGGCAACCGTAAATTTGAGTTGGGATGTAGGCGGCCCCCCGTTAGGCTTCGGTGACGCCAAGGTCACCGCATCTCACGCCTACTCCACGCCCCCTATCACGTCCATCGTGAACCACCTGCCCTCTCACCCCCTCCCCTTCCCACATACTCACTATATCTTCACCCCCCCCCCCTCTGTCATCTGCCCCGTAGGTGGAGATAATCACTGTAAATGAGCCTGCGACCAATTACTCTATTAACCCCGACAACCCTCAAGCTCGTGTTATAATGCGACTGAGTCGCTTCACTGCGTTTTATAATAACTTGTTCGCGGATTCATGCAATACAGTGCAATACAAGCTCGAGCAGCTGTAGAGATGATGACCAGATGGCTGCAATTATCTTTAAGTTATGGATCAACGTGCGGTGAACTATGAAATAGAGTAATACAGTTGTCTGCATTGCAAATGAACATTTGGCATAAGATTTTATTGACCAGAAAGTGCATTGGTTAACCTCTTTAACATAAACAACCTCTCCCGCTAGATTGCCCTGAACAATGCAGAAGGTTGGTAAAGTCAAAAACGGTCGTTCAACATTGTTATTATTAAGTCGGACAGGGAGGTGGATTGGTTAACCTCTTCAACATAAAAAAAACTGCCCGTCTGTCGTCCCCTCTCACCCTCTCCCGGCAGAACGCCCTGCACAAGACCGGGGGAGGTGAGACAAAGCCATTACTGGGTGTGCTCTTCCAGGGGGGGGGGCGTAGGTGGTTGTGGGTGTACATAAGGGCCCCCGGATTTTGGAGTCAGGACAACTTGACAATTTGTCTGATGATACCGCTAGTTACACGAAACGCACGAAGAACGAAAATAAGAAGATATGACAGACAGTACCGCCGCTGTTCGAGAATATCTACCCCCACCACCGGAAGAGTTGCCATCCAGCTGGTTCTGTATCAAGTGCCACGGTTTGAAAACAAACGTCATCGATCCAGGTGAGCCGTATTTTTATTGTCGATGGTGTAACGCTATTGTCAGAAACACGCCGGCCAGACAGTCTGGTCATCTATTTCGGTGCTCGAAAAAAACCATATAGTAGTGCCTCTCAATGGGCGCTCTGGCATTGTAAGTGTTCAGTTCTAGAGCGAGAAAGAGCGTTGACCCAGGGTAAAAAACAGTGGTGGGAACAGAACCACTACTATCGTACCTGTGGTCAGTGCGACTTTTAGCTCTGTGCGGCACTTCACGTCATATTGGTTAAATAGCACAACGTAAATAGTTCGTGTTCGCTGTCAAGAAGTGCCACCAATCAACAATTGGTTCACCGGGTCCGGTATGTTTAGCTACAGTAACGGTGCATACACAGGCATGGATGACCAAGACGGTCAATATCACCAGCCGTGTCCACTCGAACAATTCCCCGGAATCGGTTTGTCAACTGGACAACCACAGCAAATTGCACAAATCCAGCCGCCCTTCCTCATCCTGCGGCCAGAGCAGTTCACGGCAGCCATCCGTCTGGCCTACGAGGGAGGTCGCCGCCTCCCCATCGAAAGTAGCATACCCACGCCGACGCCAGCTCCAGACCAGTTCCCGGCAGCCATCCGTCTGGCCTACGAGGGAGGTCGCCGCCTCCCCATCGAAAGTAGCATACCCTCGCCGACGCCAGCTCCAGACCAGTTCCCGGCAGCCATCCGTCTTGCCTACGAGGGAGGTCGCCGCCTCCCTATTGAAAGTAGGATGCCCTCGCCGACGCCATCTCCAACTTTATTGCGGCGAGGCGAAAACACACAACTGGAGATACCGATCGGGCGAGTCCTGCGCCGACAAGAAGTAATCACTATTTCGTCGGATGAAGAGGACGAACCACAACGGATCTTTATAAGAAATCGCCCAGGTGCACCCGGAACTGCGGCGCCTAGATCGCCGTCCCCATATCCTCCACTGTGCTCTGAAGACGATATTTTAATTTTAATGTTTAAACTATATATTCTTGATGTTAATAAACGGTATTTAATCTGAAATCCATCGTATTTCTTCACCCCCCCCCCCCGCCCTTAACGTATCGCAGTAATATCGTAACACCTATATTTATTTACGCATACTCTGCTCGAATGCAGCAGTCAACCAACAGAAATCTTGTGAGGGTGTAAGTTCTTCGCAGGTTTATCACATTCAGTGCTCTGTCGAGGGCTGCCGCATTGTCCGATACAGCTCACCACGCTTCAGAAGTTAACTTACAAACATATCGTTTTCCTGAAAGTTTGTCATCCACCCTTTTCTGGTGTGATTTTTTACAGTCCACGTTGTTTACCGACTGACTGATGCGATATACATATACAAATGTAAACACATTGATAACCATATAATCAAAACTGCTGACTGTGCTTACGTGAACTCGATTTAATATAAAAACACTGCTTCAAAACATTAATCGTGACTCATGTCGCATTGGAGATGTATAGAGATCTTTGGTATTACCATTACATTTATAAAACAAGTTTTCACATGCACACTTTGTCCTTTGACTCAAACAGTTGGCGATATTATGGTTATGGTGGTTCCCGTGGTTGTTGTTGTTAGTCAGTAGCATTAATGTTAACTAATTCATCCAAAACATAACAAAGAAAATATTCGCATTCAATCATTCATTAACTTTTGTTACCGTTTTCTTGTGTTCAAGTATGTTAACATACAGCGAAACTATATAACGACTCTTTTCCCAAAAATATTACTTCATTAAATATATATATTGTATTACGCACTCGGTTACTTTCTTAACAGTCTGCAAACCCGATTTACTTCACTTGAAAAAGACAAGACCGATATTTGTTCTATCAAACGATCATGTCAATTGTGACACATGTGTAGTACGGATCACATCTATATTATTTACAAGTCATTTAATTTTCTCGTACACCGTTCGTTCAACGGAGGTGTATGTTTTTATATATCTAGCATGAACACGTTATTCATGTCATCTACAATAAGTAAAATCGTATGCAAATGATTACTATCCACAGACATATGTTAACAGTGAATACACACACACAATACTTACAGCTTTTTACTTTTGCGGTTGACTATTGAGTACATAGATGTGACATGATATTTATTTCACACATGTTACATTAAGTATAAACTTGATGTTATGTTGAATACAAAAAGTGACATCTTTCTTCTTCGTTGTCTTTCAAATTACACGAATGTAACAAACTCGATGACGGCATGTAAGTGACAGAATTCTACCTTTTGGTTTCACATGTGTCCACCAAAACCAGTTAACATATCATACGTGATGGCACTTGCGGATCAAACGTTTCATGTTCGCGATATACACATGCGTAACACGCGTCAATCTGTTGATTCAATAACTTGTTAACTTTATTAATACTTCCATTTGTAACTAGTCATAGGTGTAAGTGTATAACGGTTTACTGTGCGCCAGAGGAAAGAGAGTGGTAAGTAAAATGAGTTAAACTTAGTACAAATGTTAATAGTTTAAAAATAAAAAATAAGCATTCGTTTCATGTAGATTAAAACCTAAATGTTATAAATCAACTAAACATATTGTTACATTCTCGCAGGAGACGAGTGGACCCTGAAATTTCTTTCAGGATAGCTTAAAGTAAGATTAATTAGATACTAGAAGTATCAATTCATGTAGAAAGTTAAGGGTTCTAAAAATTACATTACCATACATTCCTACATAATCTGGTTGAGTAAGAGTAAGAAAACTGTTTTGGGAAATGTGTAATAAAACCAAACTGAATACTGATTCATTGTCCTTGACATCACAACTCAAGAGAATTCTATTCTATCTGTTTAACTTCTTGATGTATAAAAAAAAAAGGGGATACATACTCCCAGTTTTGACATACCTTCTACGCAGAGAGAAAACGACGAGTTAGATACGTTATACATTGCACCAAAGATATACCAAAAAAGACAGATAACTCATTCGTTTATGTTTATGTTAGTGTTTGCTATGACAACTACTTAATACGATCCTCTTTCTAAGTTTAGAATGTATGTTACGAGATAAAGTAAATGATATGTTTCATTCATCTCTTTGTATGGTTACAAACTGATGATTTATTCCGTTTACAACATGTTCTCTCAGAATACTCGCGTGAGTTTTATTGTAATCAAAAGTATTAGGTTTATATTATCCATATGTTGTGTTATGTTCCAAATGTTATTCATTTGATAAACTCTTGGCAGTCATGAGTCTATTCAATACTTCTCTACGCACCGTAGTTTAGAATGTATCTGATTATACCGGTGAATTCAATTCATTAAATTCGCACATACATCACGTTGGCTTCGCTATTTTTTATGTCTAATTACTTCTCTCTTACTTCATTGCAGATATGTTGTCACCACAAATATCGTTGTTTTCGGAATTGCAATGTTCACTAAATAAAATTTAAGAACTTGTCATGATTGTGTAGAATTAGAACTTGCCTGTTGCTAACGCTATTTCAATAGCGAAGTTCTTTTACCGCAAATGCTACTCACTAAAAATTACATGGCAGTGTTTATACTCACTTCCTAATTCGTTAACGTGATGACGACTTTTAATTCAGTTCACATTCGCGATACACGCACGCGTAACACGCGTCAATCTGTTGATTCAATAACTTGTTAACTTTATGAAACATGACATTCTACAAGACTACTTGCATAGTTGTAAGTGTATGTGTAAACCTAGACGTATTGCAATAAGGTAAATAGATGTTTCACAAATATATGATACATGCATAACTTATTGTGTTACTGTAACACTTGATAGTTTAAAAAATATATAAACACGTGACGGAAAACGAATACTTCATACATACAATACGTAAAATATCATTTTTAAAGTTGATGCATTCACTTTTATAATCACTTTTGCAAATGGTTTAAAGTCTTGTTGAAACCTATGAATGAGTTGTGACGTGGTGACATATGAAATTTGTGAGTTATTTAAATTACGCTAAAGTTAATTGTTGACTACGTTCCTTGACATGGATGGATACGGTTATTGTTGGTAAAATGTATGTTAGTATGTGTTTTCACTTTAGCTGCTTTTAAAAGTGCAATAAAAACAAATAAAGTTCAATACAATACATTTTTAACATATATGTTACTTTACACTGACTTAACGAGTAACAATGTTCCAACTTACAGAATAATTCCTTTAACGGTGTATGAGTTATATGAATGCGACGTTGGTTGCAGATGTCACAAGCAAATGCAACTGCTTCTTTTAATGAACTAGAAAAGCGGTCATGCACCATAATAGTTTTCACTTGACGGAGTAACAGCAAAATAACCTAATAGGAATATTGTGAGTGTATGGTGTATGGAGGTGGAGGGAGCCAGTCGCTCTTTCCCCAAACTCGTTTAAACGTGCCGTCGGATGTGGGGTGCTCGTAACATTGGTAACTCCAATGCAATAAAAAACCCACAGACACTCCCCAAGAACGTGTATAGCAATGACATAGGCGATTGATGTTATATCCTTCACCCTCCCTACCTTCTTTTGGATGTATATGCAAGCAAACAGAACGTCGGCTACAGAGGTCAAGGGGTTGCCAACATAAAGAAACAACCAATTAACTCATCTCTCCCGTTTTATATAGGTCCTGAACAAACAGATGACTAAATGTCAATGACGTCACCATTCACTCCATTATGATTTTAAATCTGCATCGTTGACGAAGAGGGCAGGTGTAGCATGGGAGTCACGTGTTCAGAATCGTCAGCGAATAGATGGGGGAGAGAAAGGGGGGCAGGGGGAAGGGTGGACCTATAACACAAGCTTCTTGTGTTTCCATCAGTACACAATGACGCCTCGTATCAAATACAACAGTGAATTTTACTGCCACCACATAGTAACCAGCTGCCATGCCTAGTTATCTAGAAGGGGAAGGTATAATGAAATACCCACGGGTGGTTGTTAAAGAGGTTAACCCATTGACCTTTCCGGCCGACGTACTAATGGCTTGCAGATAAATAATACCTGAGGTGAAGAGCATAAAGCCCGCTTATTACTATCGAAATAATAGACTGACTCATCAAACAACTGTCATAACTCTTCTCCCTCGCGACAAAAGGACGCCAACCGGGCGCTTGTCTCCACGACTTGTTTGTTCGAACGTTTATAGATGCATCCTTATTACATCGGCGACAGTTGAATAATGTTACAACCGAAACTAAAATTAAGGTGATTATTCCTTCCGATATTTCACAATATATCACAGCGACACTCCCAAACTTGTGCGTACACAGACCGTCGGCCAATACCCCGCCAAAAACCACATGACGCTCCGCTGACTCTGGCTCGCTGGCTCGCCCGAACTTTTGAAAATCAGTAGGTCGTGACGGCCAGCGGGTGCTGTCTTGAGGGGCTTGGAAAAAAAAAACGATATTTGTCTCGGTCGAAGCCCCGCCCCCACCGTGCAGCGCGCCCGCGCGCCCGCGGGCTCGACTCACTGCCCTCCCACCGGTGAATTCAAACGCGCATTTAAAAAAAAAATAACCGACCGAAAATAAATAATTGTCGCTGCAAGTCTACGCATCAAGACAAAGACCACGAAACATCTGTCGCTCGCAGACAAGTCCTTAAAGTCACCGCTCTTTCACAAAGGTAGCATTTTGATGAGTTTTAAAACATCCACGGCCCTTTTCTGTGACCTTTAACATTAATCACACAATTCACACACAGTAGTGCATGAACCAATTATTATAAAAACGTAGTGAAGCGACTCAGTCTTATTATAACGCGGGCTTGAGTTGTTGGGATTAAAAAAGTGATTGATCGCTCACTTACAGCGATTACCCGTGCGTACAAAGCCCGTTGGTCACGCCCCTCTCTCTCTATCTTTAAACAGATGACACAGCCACGCCGATGTATGACGTCAGTCGTGATGCTATTTTTACACCTCGCCAAAGCATGTTCAGACACGTCCCAAGTGGGTGGATGACGAGCAGGTGGAGAGGGACTTTGCCAATATAATGTACGGGCGGTCTCCATCTTTTCACCACAACGACATGACTTCCCACAAGACAACAGCGGGCTTCGCTCCCTCCAATCGGCTACCACTCATCCCGCTGGCCAAGAAAAGAAAATGGGAGAATACGCAGTGTACTTCCGAGCAAACTCACGATATACGCTGTCAAGAGTGCATCGGAGAGAATGTCTATTTAACTGTTCAGTATTTCAAAGACGTTTTACGCTTTGATATTAGAAAGTGGGTATGTCAAGACAACGGCCGTGATTACCCTACAAAATTCGGTGTCAATCTCATCACAACCCGCTGGAAGATGTTGCAGACTTTGACAAACACCATAGATCGAGAATTGCAACAGACCACCAATCCACGGAAATATCATCTCGGAGGTTTGGTGATGGCCGAGGTCCTGCCCCGTGGCCAGTTTCTAGATATTCGAAAATACTGGTTGCCGGATACACAAGATACGCCCGTGCCGACCCGAAAAGGAATTACTCTCAATTTAAAGCAGTGGAATTTACTTAAGTTCCATCTCAACACGATCCATGATAAGTGTGTTCCGGAACTCACCGAGTTGGTTGATTGTATGTCATCTCACCAAAATCAGGAGGGGTACTTTGACTGTTGAATGTTACCCGAAAGGTTTGGATAAGATACATCTATCCTAAATGTTTATGTATCCACTAAGTTACATTTGATGTATTTATAGATGACTAATCCTGAATTATGGTGAAAGTTACACTGGTGTAGATGAATATATATATATATAATTTGTGATTAGTATACGTACGTGTGACATTTAAAGTTTAGTGTCATCGGGGAAAATTGAGATGTTTGACTCACTAGGAAAACCAATTCGTGCCTATGTGAACCTTAAACACTTGGAATATTTTATTCAACAACCCATGAGAGCGGTATGGCAGTCACTTGGCACAGATGTATGCGGAGAATACTGTCTATTTTACTTATATTTCAAATGTCGAAATTACTCGATGTCACGAATATATCGAGAGTATTGGTCTCCAAACACCATGTGCAATGACAACTATATTCATAATTTCCAATCTGTTCACTTTCCGCGTATCACTCGCCGGCAGTCCCCGCGTTTTATGCAAACGGCGTGCAAGACCTCTTTACCCATTGTCTAAATTGTCATGTATAATAATATGATATGAAGGTGTATATTTTTGTGATACTAAGTTTTTGACCACGATAGATGTTGTGGCGGGTAATGGTATTCATGTAGTGATATAGGAATAAAAAAATTGCAAAATGGATGATTGTATTTGCGTTAATATGGTTTACTCGAAACATATCCTATGGTTTTTACAAACAAACAAACATATTACACAGCTTATACATCTCACATGGCCTGATTACATTGATTATACACACGTGTCGTTGACGATTAATCGTATTGTAACGCGAGAATATACAGTTTACATGGCGATATCTATAGCGATTAAATGATTTACTGTTTCATCAAAGGAAAATGACTTGTTCATCTATTACCTATTCATAATAGTACTTGATCGCAGACTTCAAACAATGATTAATGACATAGTTAACACCTTCATTGCCTCTTCCGCCACCTATTCATTCTTCTTCATTCACTCGTACTATAGCACGAGAACATAAGACACACAATGATTAATAACCTTGTTGAATATACCTATTTACATACTAATTTATACTATTTATACCCCGTACTATAACGCGGAAACAAAGACTTCAAGCAATTATGAATAACCTTGTTGACAGCTTAATTAGCTATTTACATCGCAATTTATGCTAATTATACCCCGTGCTATAGCACGGAAACAAAGACTTTTGACAAAAATTAATGAGCTCATTAACTCGTGACCGGCATTTTCAAATCGATATTTCAAAATTTTCGGTCGCGCTATAGACCACGGGGGGTGGGGGAGGGGGGTGTGTGTGCTTGATGTCTCTGGACTCACTCTCCCTACTACTGTACTGTATGAAACCTCACTGTGGGGTATTTATGTATATAACTGCAGCGCCACCTGTCGAATGCTTCGGTACTAATTCCAGATATAAATATACTCCATATCTGTTCAACGTGGGTATAAATATTCCGTTCCATTTACAGTGAACGAGCGCGCGGATAGGAAGGGGGTGGGGGTTCTAAGAGACTACTTTGGTATGTATGCAAGTATGACTATTACCCTAAGGTTATTATTCGTCAGAAATTCAGTGACATAAATGAAGCGGTAGTACAATTCCAATAAATTATTTTTTAGTGCTATCTTCTTCGCGTGGTAAACATTCGAACACTGGACAAACATGCATGATAGAAGCATCAAAAACAAGGACTATGATGTAGGACCCCATTTTATTCTCCAGTCCTTTTCAATTTAAAACACATTCATTGAACACTTTATTAAACAAGGACTCTGATGTAGAACACCATTATATTCCCTGGTACTTTTCAATTTAAACCACAATTTATTAAACACTTCCTTAAGTACAATTAGTGTCACACAACAGCATGGCAAGCGTGCACTAAAATTGTTTGACCCCCCACCCCCTTATGCGTCGCAAACAAATTAAGACAATTCGTTCAAACTAAACGAGACACAGATCCTACTTATTACAGCACCAACCAAATGCCTTCCAAAAGGCAAATTCAGGGCATATGTGAACTTGATATCCTGGTCAAAGGATTAACGGTAAATACAAAAGGTGAAATACACCGCCCCCCCCCCCCCCCCAAATGAAAACAGTGCAATAAACCTAAATCAATTGCAAATAGGCCTAAATTATATCTCGTCTCACGAGACTTCCGTTTGCGCCGAGCCAACAATATACCAATTCCACGATTTCTTAACTTCAAAATCGACCAGATCCCAACCTTAACAGACGACAGCATGGAAGAATAATTAAATTGTACTGTGACAGTAATCCGGTTAAACATTCATAAAGTCTTCATCCTCTTCATCTTCAACACCAAACCTTCATCCCGCTGTTTGGCGTTTCAGAGTCGTTAACCATGCATGCGCATCGAATGTGTTGCATCGACGCTGTATCGGATAAAACAACTCTTTTAACGGTACAAATAGTCACATTATTAACAATCCAATTGTTCAGTTAATTTTAAGTCTAACTTTGTTAGCTTGCAACAACTGGAACGAAAATAAACAGATCGAATTTCACCTTTTCACAACTCATCCAAGTTGGATAAAATAGATGAAGTTGTTCCCGCTTCGCCGACAGCGTGGTTCCGCATCTTTCTCGGATATCCATTCCCCTCGATATTCAAGAAGAATGCCTCCGTTTGCCACAGCACTTGTGGTAAAAACGCCGCAACCTAAAACAGCAAATTGAAATCCATTTAAAAAAAAAATTATCTGCAGCACATAAAACCTATTTTAAAAAAAAAAATTTTATCTGCAGCACATCTACTCTATATTGTACTCGAATTATTAAAAACTGGTCGTCACTAAACAAGCTGCATTGATCTATTCACCGATGGCAAACTTGCAACAGTTCTCTAACCGCCGATCAAGCCACCCTAGAGACATTATTTTTGTGCCGTAAGCCACTTTTAATCTAAGTGACTACCAAAAGCAGGCGCTATTAACCAACGGAGCACGAGCCGTTCATATGTGTAATAAAAAACTTATATACCTTTCAAGTCATCGACGTAGCGGAGTTCTAAATCTTCCCTGTCTTTCCCACCTTTCCCAAGTAGTCGCTTGGCATTATCTTCTTCCTTCGAGGCATCTGAACAGTAAGGAATTGTCATGTTTGTCAGGTTGATTGGATTCAGCAGCGATCAAAAATGTATCATGTGACGTTTAATAACAGGACAGAAAAACAGGTTTCCGGCATCAAGCCCACAGGACATTACTATAGTTAAACAAAAATAGAAATCACAAAGGAAAACTAACACTTGCAACAGAACACCTGCAGTACATTGTTTTTGTGTAATGACAGAAAGACGAACTGCATACACACTACACCTAACAAAAAGTCTTCATTACAGCAATATCATACCATATCCAATGTTAACTGCCATATATATATATAGCACCGGCAGTGATACCAGGCTATATCCAAACTATGCGGACGACCTAACACTTTACAGAACTCACAAAATATATTCCTTGTACAAATGACTAGGGCATACCTTACCTCACAAACTATTATTTAAATGCATAATTACGTTTTCACTGCACAGATTCCGGGCATTATTAAGCTAACTACTAGCGAACAGTCAGTTTATATACGTTTATACACAATAAAGTATCACTCGCAGAGATGTCACGCAATTGCCAAAAGAGAATGAACTATCAGTCAGATATATCTCCTTGTTTGCAACGCCAGACCATAATCAATGGTAACTCCTAGTTCTGGTTCATATACCTCACAAAATTGTCTTACGTACGTACACTGATAAAAGGCTATCGCCTACACACGCTGTTCATGTCAGTTTATGTACCTCACGTACAGAAGGCTTTCCTTGTAAAATAATAGGATATATCCGACACCTGACGAACAGTTCATATTCCTCGCAAAAACTCTCATACGCCGTGATATTAGGATACACCCAAGAAAAGCTCACTCAGGTTATATTCCTTACAACATATCTTCATCCCATCCAATTTCCAATACATATTCAATGCTACCTGACAAAGTGTTAGTTTATATACCTCACAAAAGTGTCTCACAACCAGTGATGCTGGGCTATAGCCAAAATATGCTGACGAACTGTCAGTCTATGACATACAATGTCTATTAGATATCGCAGTTCATATAGTTTACACACAAACTGTTAATGTATGTACGTGACACAAATGCATCATACGTGATTCCAAGCTATAGCCAAAAAAAGAATGTTTAGTTTATATACCTCACAAAAATCTCACACGCACAGTGACGCCAGTTTATAAGCACCAAATGCTAAAGGCCTGTCCGTCTTTATGCCGGCAATTATATGATATACCGCAAACAAAATGATCAATTTCAGTATATATACCTTACAAAATGTCTTACTTGTATAAGTTCAAGTTATATCGAAGGCTACCCTACGAACTGGTAGTTTATATACGTCACAACAATAACTCAAAGGCAGTGATGCTAGACTATCACTATCACTCCATTAGGCAGAATAAGTATCTCACAAAACCGGGTGACACAGACCCGCCTACACCACGGGCCAGTGAAACAGACCCGCCCACACCACCGGCCAGTGACACAGACCCGCCCACACCAACGGCCAGTGAAACAGACCCGCCCACACCAACGGCCAGTGAAACAGACCCGCTCACACCAACGGCCAGTGAAACAGACCCGCCCACACCAACGGCCAGTGAAACAGACCCGCCCACACCACCGGCCAGTGACACAGACCCGCCCACACCACGAGCCAGTCAGACACCACGGCCCACACCAACGGCCAGTGAAACAGACCCGCCCACACCACCGGCCAGTCAGACAGACCCCCCCCCCCCCCCACACCAGCGGCCAGTCAGACAGACCCGCCCACACCAACGGCCAGTGAAACAGACCCGCTCACACCAACGGCCAGTGAAACAGACCCGCCCACACCAACGGCCAGTGAAACAGACCCGCCCACACCAACGGCCAGTCAGACAGACCCCCCCCCCACCACACCACCGGCCAGTCAGACAGACCCGCCTACACCAACGGCCAGTGAGACAGACCCGCCCACACCACCGGCCAGTGAAACAGACCCGCCCACACCAACGGCCAGTGAAACAGATCCGCCCACACCAACGGCCAGTGAAACAGACCCGCCCACACCACCGGCCAGTCAGACAGACCCGCCCACACCACCGGCCAGTCAGACAGACCCGCCCACACCAACGGCCAGTAAAACAGACCCGCCCACACCACCGGCCAGTCAGACAGACCCGCCCACACCAACGGCCAGTGAAACAGACCCGCCAACGGACAGTGAAACAGAACCGCCCACACGACCGGCCAGTCGGACAGACCCGCCCACACTACCTGCCAGTGAGACAGACCCGCCCACACCACCGGCCAGTGAGACACCACTGCCCACACCACCGTACAGTAAGACAGACCCGCCCACCCCACCGGCCAGTGAGGCACCACCGCCCACACCACCGGTCAATCAGACAGACCCGTCCACACCACCGGTCAATCAGACAGACCCGCCCACACCACCGGCCAGTGAGACAGACCCGCGCACACCACCGGCCAGTCAGACACCACCGCCCACACCACCGGCCAGTGAGACAGACCCGCCCACACCAACGGCCAGTGAGACACCACCGCCTACACCACCGGCCAGTGAGACACACCCGCCCACACCACCGGCCAGTGAGACACACCCGCCCACACCACCGGCCAGTGAGACAGACCCGCCCACACCACAGGCCAGTCAGACACCACCGCCCACACCACCGGCCAGTGAGACACCACCGCCCACACCACCGGTCAATCAGACAGACCCGCCCACACCACCGGTCAATCAGACAGACTAGCTCACACCACCGACCAGTGAAACAGACCCGCCCACACTACCTGCCAGTGAGACAGACCCGCCCACACCACCGGCCAGTGAGACACCACCGCCCACACCACCGGACAGTAAGACAGACCCGCCCACACCACCGGCCAGTGAGACACCACCGCCCACACCACCGGTCAATCAGACAGACCCGTCCACACCACCGGCCAGTGAGACAGACCCGCGCACACCACCGGCCAGTCAGACACCACCGCCCACACCACCGGTCAATCAGACAGACCCGCCCACACCACCGGCCAGTGAGACAGACCCGCGCACACCACCGGCCAGTGAGACACCACCGCCTGCACCACCGGCCAGTGAGACACACCCGCCCACACCACCGGCCAGTGAGACAGACCCGCCCACACCACAGGCCAGTCAGACACCACCGCCCACACTACCGGCCAATGAGACACCACCGCCCACACCACCGGTCAATCAGACAGACCCGCCCACACCACCGGTCAATCAGACAGACCCGTCCACACCACCGGTCAATCAGACAGACCCGCCCACACCACCGGCCAGTGAGACAGACCCGCGCACACCACCGGCCAGTCAGACACCACCGCCCACACCACCGGCCAGTGAGACAGACCCGCCCACACCAACGGCCAGTGAGACACCACCGCCTACACCACCGGCCAGTGAGACACACCCGCCCACACCACCGGCCAGTGAGACACACCCGCCCACACCACCGGCCAGTGAGACAGACCCGCCCACACCACAGGCCAGTCAGACACCACCGCCCACACCACCGGCCAGTGAGACACCACCGCCCACACCACCGGTCAATCAGACAGACCCGCCCACACCACCGGTCAATCAGACAGACTAGCTCACACCACCGACCAGTGAAACAGACCCGCCCACACTACCTGCCAGTGAGACAGACCCGCCCACACCACCGGCCAGTGAGACACCACCGCCCACACCACCGGACAGTAAGACAGACCCGCCCACACCACCGGCCAGTGAGACACCACCGCCCACACCACCGGTCAATCAGACAGACCCGTCCACACCACCGGCCAGTGAGACAGACCCGCGCACACCACCGGCCAGTCAGACACCACCGCCCACACCACCGGTCAATCAGACAGACCCGCCCACACCACCGGCCAGTGAGACAGACCCGCGCACACCACCGGCCAGTGAGACACCACCGCCTGCACCACCGGCCAGTGAGACACACCCGCCCACACCACCGGCCAGTGAGACAGACCCGCCCACACCACAGGCCAGTCAGACACCACCGCCCACACTACCGGCCAATGAGACACCACCGCCCACACCACCGGTCAATCAGACAGACCCGCCCACACCAGCGGTCAATCAGACAGACTAGCTCACACCACCGACCAGTGAAACAGACCCGCCCACACCACCTGACAGACCCGCCCACATCACACCAACAGACCCCCGTCTCCTCATCCCGGGCCAGTGAGACAGACCCCCACCCCGTCCACATCGGACATTGTGGCAGACCCCCGCCCCGTCACCATCGAACATTGTGACAGACCCCCGCCCCGTCACCATCGGACAGTCTGACAGACCCCCGCCCCGTCACCATCGGACATTGTGACAGACCCCTGCCCCGTCACCATCGGACAGTCTGACAGATCCCCGCCCCGTCACCATCGGACATTGTGACAGAACCCTGCCCCGTCACCATCGTACAGTGTGACAAACCCCCGCTCCGTCACCATCGGACATTGTGACAGAGCACCCGCCCCGTCACCATCGGACAGTGTGAAAGACCCCCGACCCGTCACCATCGGACAGTGTGACAGACCCCTGCCCTGTCATCCTCGGCCATTGCGACAGACCCCCGCCCCGTCACCACCGGCCAGTTTGACCCCCGCCCAGTCACCACCGGCCAGTGTAAACCCCGCCCCGTAATCCCCGGCCATTGAGACAGACCCCCGCCCCGTCACCACCGGCTAGTGTGACCCCCGCCCCGTCATCCCCGGCCATTGAAACAGACCCCCGCCCCGTCACCACCGGCCAGTGTGACCCCCGCCCCGTCACCACCGGCCTTTATGACCCCCGCCCCGTCATCCCCGGCCATTGAGAGAGAGCCCTGCCCTGTCACCACCGGCCTTTATGACCCCCGCCCCGTCATCCCCGGCCATTGAGAGAGAGCCCTGCCCCGTCACCACCGGCCAGTGTGACCCCCGCCCCGTCACCACCGGCCAGTGTGACCCCCGCCCCGTCATCCCCGGCCATTGAAACAGACCCCCGCCCCGTCACCACCGGCCAGTGTGACCCCCGCCCCGTCACCACCGGCCTTTATGACCCCAGCCCCGTCATCCCCGGCCATTGAGAGAGAGCACTGCCCCGTCACCACCGGCCAGTATGGCCCCCGCCCCGTCATCCCCGGCCATTGAGACAGACGCCCGCCCCGTCACCACCGGCCAGTAAGACAGACCCCTGCCCCGTCACCTCCGGCCAGTAACCAGACCCCCACCCTGTCCCCACCGGCCATTGAGACAGACCCCCGTCCCGTTATCCCCGGCCATTGAGACACACCCCTGCTCCGTCACCACCGGCCAGTTTGACCCCCGCCCCATCACCACCGGCCAGTGAGACAGACCCCTGCCCCGTCACCACCGGCCAGTATGACCCCCTCGCCGTCATCCCCGGCCATTGAGACAGAGCCCTGCCCCTTCACCACCGGCCAGTATGGCCCCCGCCCCGTCATCCCCGGCCATTGAGACAGAGCCTAGCCCCTGTCACCACCGGCCTGTATGACCCCCGCCCCGTCATCCCCGGCCATTGAGACAGAGCCCTGCCCCGTCACCACCGGTCTGTATGACCCCCGCCCCGTCATCCCCGGCCTGTGTGACTCCCCGCCCCGTCATCCCCGGCCATTGAGACAGACCCCTGCCCCGTCATCCCCGGCCTGTGTGACTCCCCGCACCGTCACCACAGGCCAGTGTGACAGACCCCCGCCCCATCACCACCGGCCAGTGAAACAAACCCCAGCCCCGTCACCACCAGACTTTGTGAGGTGTATGATCTGAGACTTTATGTTTTAGCTATTACTACAGCTTGGCATATCCCTGCCTGTGGGATACTTCCGTAGGGTTTGTCAATTAACTGTTCGTGTCATTGGATATATACCCAGGCATTTATGCGAGAACGACATTTTGTGAGATACATAAACTGAGATTCAGCTGGTGTTGGGTATTTCATTGCATCACTGCATGTGTGTCCGATTATTTTTTGTGCTGAATATTTAACCTAACTGTTCGTCAGGTGTCGTTGTAAATATACTCGCATTTGTAAAAGCAAGCGGGTCTTTAGGCAAATACATTAACAGTTCGTCAGCGTTTGGCGGTAATCCCTATAGCCTGGCATTTCAGCCTACAAGATATTTTTGTGAGGTATATACAGTAAAAGTTCGTTTGTTAGCACATCTCTGCAAGTGAGACAGTATTGTAAGGTATATCAACTGACTGTCCCCCAAGTATGTATTAGCCTAAGACCTGAATCTGTGCAGTTGTATTTTTGTGAGGTATATGAACTAAGACTTCATGCGTTAGCTCATCCCTGTGAGTGAGACAGTATTGTGAGGTATATAAACTGACTGTTCACCAGTATTTCTTAGCTTAAGCTCTGAATCTGTGCAGATGCAATGTAGGGTATTCCAATAATGGTTCGTGAGTTAGGGTATGTCGTAGCTTGGCGCTTGTACAAAGATGACATTTTGTGAGGTATATAATCTAACAGATCGTCAGCATATATTATATTATATTATAGCCTGGCATCTCACCCTGTGAGATACTTTTGTCGGCTATATAAACTATATTCTTCAGCATGCGTTGTCATCTTTGTACAAGCGCCAAGCTACGACATACCCTAACTCACGAACTAAAGATGACATTTTGTGAGGTATATAATCTCACAGATTGTCAGCATATATTATATTATATTATATTATAGCCTGGCATCACTGCCTATGATATACTTTTGTTGGCTATATAAACTGACAGTTCTTCAGCATGTGTTGGTTATAGGCTCGCATCATCGTGTCCTTTCGTTGCATTATATGCGAGGAAGACATTTTGTGAGGTACATCAACTGAGATTTGGCCAGCTAGTTGTTGGGTGTTTCATAACATGACTGCAAGTGTGTCCGTTTTTGTATTTTTTTGTATTGAACATTGAAACTAACTGCTACTCAGGTGTCGTTGTAAATATCCTCGCATTTGTACAAGCAAGCGGGTCTTTAGTTAAAAAGGTTAACAGTTCGTCAGCGTTTGGCGGCAATACTTACAGCCTGGCATCATTGCCTATTCGATATTTTTGTGAGGTATGTAAAGTAAGAGTTCATGTGTTAGCACATCTCTACGAGTGAAACAGTATTTTGAGGTATAAACACTGACTGTTCGCCAGTATTTCTTAGCTTAAGCCCGGAATATGTGCAGGTGGAATGTAGGATATTCAAATAATAGTTTGACATTCTGTGAGGCATATATAATCTCACAGATATTTTTTGTCCTTATATCAGCATATATTATATTAGGTCTTATAGCCTATATCATCCCTGCCTGTGATATACTTTTGTCAGCTATATACACTGACAAACTAGGCCTAGTCCGGTACCGAATTGATACCTAACGTCCAAGCTTATGTCTTATTGGTTAAGGGTTCAATAAACAATTTACTCAGTTGCAAGTGACCTTCCTCAGTTGCAAGTCACATTGACTTTGTTGCTATAGTCTAAACCAGTTCTTTAGCATGTGGCTGGCATCATCGTGTTCTTTCGTTGCCTTACAATCGTTGTTAAAAAGTCACCCCTTGAAACACATCACTTTGGTTGGTTGGCGATGCTTTGATTAGGACAAAGCTCTTCGAAAGTTCCCGGCGCAAAATGTCTCAAATGTTTAAAATATTTGCCATCTAGATCTACAAACTCTATTTTTACTCCCGGCCTCCATTTATGAGATCAGTTTGCGTACGCCGCCATGATTGTTTTCTACATCGAAAAGTGTTGTGCTAAGCTTAGGCTATTCACCCTGTAAACCTTCAACTTTGTGGTGGTTTGGATGTCCGAGAACACCCCTTAAAACCGTTAAGTTAATCCACTTACATCGTGATATTAAAAAATTACAGAATACAATACAAGAATTAGGCCTGTATCTACAATAAAGTATCCGCGGTTGTGCTTTAAATTCCTACTTTTGAGTTGAAGACGATGAAGTTGACAAGTCGATAGATGACGAAGATTTAAGTTATTTTTATTTAGATTTCACCTGGGCCTTAGCCTTAGTCCCTTAGCCTTGGCTTAGGCTTAGGCCTATTTCCAGTTTAGCAGTTAGGCTAGCCTATCATCCAGACACATCAAATTGTCTACCTGCTGAAGAGATTTACCTCTCATTCACACAAAATACTAAACAATGCCTTACTTATTTCTTAGCACCATGAATTAATCAAACTGAAATAAACAGATAAAAAGGCTTACCTTGACACTTGTTGGTCTGATGCATTTGAAAGCGCGCGAAATTCATGCTACACTCGCTAAAAATGACGCGAACAAACGACGTTGCCAAGCAACAAAACTGTCGCCAAGGAGATGCTTTATAATGACGTCGTTAGACGATTCGATTAGTTTTCGTTGCAGTGTTATTCGCAAGATGGCAGCAGCTGCATATGGATGATTAATTATTTGTATAAATTTTCGATCATAAACCGGGTTACACAATGAGGGGTGGAATACATCAAATGGTAATCCAGCATGGTCCCTACACTACTCATTTTTGTGGGGTATTATAGATACCTCACAGTAAGGCCAGTACCCCACAGTAAGGGTCTTATATCGACAAACACCTCACATCTGGATGGACATTTTAGTATATATATATATATATATATATATATATATATATATACATACACTGGCCCAGATACGGGGTGGCGATTTGAGACCGGATTGCGGGGTACTGTATGAAACCTCACTGTGGGGTATTTATGTATATAACTGCAGCGCCACCTGTCGAATGCTTCGGTACTAATTCCAGATTTATATATACTCCATATCTGTTCCACGTGGGTATAAATATTCCGTTCCATTTAGAGTGAACGAGCGCGCGGATAGGAAGGGGGTGGGGGTTCTAAGAGACTACTTTGGTATGTATGCAAGTATGACTATTACCCTAAGGTTATTATTCGTCAGAAATTCAGTGACATAAATGAAGCGGTAGTACAATTCCAATAAATTATTTTTTAGTGCTATCTTCTTCGCGTGGTAAACATTCGAACACTGGACAAACATGCATGATAGAAACATCAAAAACAAGGACTATTATGTAGGACCCCATTTTATTCTCCAGTACTTTTCAATTTCAAACACATTCATTGAACACTTTATTAAACAGGGACTCTGATGTAGAATACAATTATATTCCCTAGTACTTTTCAATTTAAACCACAATTTATTAAACACTTCCTTAAGTATAATTAGTGTCACACAACAGCATGGCAAGCGTGCACTAAAATTGTTTGACTCCCCCCCCCCCTTATGCATCGCAAACAAATTAAGACAATTCGTTCAAACTAAACGAGACACAGATCCTACTTATTACAGCACCAACCAAATGCCTTCCAAAAGGCAAATTCAGGGCATATGTGAACTTGATATCCTGGTCAAAGGATTAACGGTAAATACAAAAGGTGAAATACACCGCCCCCCCAAAATGAAAACAGTGCAATAAACCTAGATCAATTGCAAATAGGCCTAAATTATATCTCGTCTCACGAGACTTCCGTTTGCGCCGAGCCAACAATATACCAATTCCACGATTTCTTAACTTCAAAATCGACCAGATCCCAAATACCTTAACAGACGACAGCATGGAAGAGTAATTAAATTGTACTGTGACAGTAATCCGGTTAAACATTCATAAAGTCTTCATCCTCTTCATCTTCAACACCAAACCTTCATCCCGCTGTTTGGCGTTTCAGAGTCGTTAACCATGCATGCGCATCGAATGTGTTGCATCGACGCTGTATCGGATAAAACAACTCTTTTAACGGTACAAATAGTCACATTATTAACAATCCAATTGTTCAGTTAATTTTAACTCTAACTTTGTTAGCTTGCAACAACTGGAACGAAAATAAACAGATCGAATTTCACCTTTTCACCACGCATCCAAGTTGGATAAAATAGATGAAGTTGTTCCCGCTTCGCCGACAGCGTGGTTCCGCATCTTTCTCGGATATCCATTCCCCTCGATATTCAAGAAGAATGCCTCGTTTTGCCACAGCACTTGTGGTAAAAACGCCGCAACCTAAAGCAGCAAAATGAAACCCATTTTTAAATAGTTTTTTTTTATCTGCAGCACATAAAACCCATTTTAAAATAATATTATTTTTTATCTGCAGCACATCTACTCCATATTGTACTCGAATTATTAAAAACTGGTCGTCACTAAACAAGCTGCATTGATCTATTCACCGATGGCAAACTTGCAACAGTTCTCTAACCGCCGATCAAGCCACCCTAGAGACATTATTTTTGTGCCGTAAGCCACTTTTAATCTAAGTGACTACCAAAAGCAGGCGCTATTAACCAACGGAGCACGAACCGTTCATATGTGTAATAAAAAACTTATATACCTTTCAAGTCATCGACGTAGCGGAGTTCTAAATCTTCCCTGTCTTTCCCACCTTTCCCAAGTAGTCGCTTGGCATTATCTTCTTCCTTCGAGGCATCTGAACAGTAAGGAATTGTCATGTTTTTCAGGTTGATTGGATTCAGCAGCGATCAAAAATATATCATGTGACGTTTAATAACAGGACAGAAAAACAGGTTTCCGGCATCAAGCCCACAGGACATTACTATATTTAAACAAAAATAGAATTCACAAAGGAAAACTAACACTTGCAACAGAACACCTGCAGTACATTGTTTTTGTGTAATGACAGAAAGACGAACCGTATACACACTACACCTAACAAAAAAGTCTTCATTACAGCAATATCATACCATATCCAATGTTAACTGCCATATATATATTGAAGATTACCTGACAAACGGTTAGTTTATATACCACACAAAAGTACAGCACCGGCAGTGATGCCAGGCTATATCCAAACTATGCGGACGACCTGACACTTTACAGAACTCACAAAATATATTCCTTGTACAAATGACAAGCTAGGGCATACCTTACCTCACAAACTATTATTTAAATGCATAATTACGTTTTCACTGCACAGATTCCGGGCATTATTAAGCTAACTACTAGCGAACAGTCAGTTTATATACGTTTATACACAATAAAGTATCACTCGCAGAGATGTCACGCAATTGCCAAAAGAGAATAAACTATCAGTCAGATATATCTCCTTGTTTGCAACGCCAGACCATAATCAATGGTAACTCCTAGTCTTGGTTCATATACCTCACAAAATTGTCTTACGTACGTTTACTGATAAAAGGCTATCGCCTACACACGCTGTTCATGTCAGTTTATGTACCTCACGTACAGAAGGCTTTCCTTGTAAAATAATAGGATATATCCGACACCTGACGAACAGTTCATATTCCTCGCAAAAACTCTCATACGCCGTGATATTAGGATACACCCAAGAAAAGCTCACTCAGGTTATATTCCTTACAACATATCTTCATCCCATCCAATTTCCAATACATATTCAATGCTATCTGACAAAGTGTTAGTTTATATACCTCACAAAAGTGTCTCACAACCAGTGATGCTGGGCTATAGCCAAAATATGCTGACGAACTGTCAGTCTAAGACATACAATGTCTAATAGATATCGCAGTTCATATAGTTTACACACAAACTGTTAATGTATGTACGAGACACAAATGCATCATACGTGATTCCAGGCTATAGCCAAAAAAAGAATGTTTAGTTTATATACCTCACAAAAATCTCACACGCACAGTGACGCCAGTTTATAAGCACCAAATGCTAAAGGCCTGTCCGTCTTTATGCCGGCAATTATATGATATACCGCAAACAAAATGATCAATTTCAGTATATATACCTTACAAAATGTCTTATTTGTATAAGTTCACGATATATCGAAGGCTACCCTACGAACTGGTAGTTTATATACGTCACAACAATAACTCAAAGGCAGTGATGCTAGACTATCACTATCACTCCATATGGCAGAATTAGTCTCACAAAACAGGGTGACACAGACCCGCCTACACCACGGGCCAGTCAGACACCACTGCCCACACCACTGGCCAGTGAAACAGACCCGCCCACACCACGGGCCAGTGAAACAGACCCGCCCACACCAACGGCCAGTGAAACAGACCCGCCCACACCAACGGCCAGTGAAACAGACCCGCCCACACCACCGGCCAGTGAAACAGACCCGCCCACACCACGAGCCAGTCAGACACCACGGCCCACACCAACGGCCAGTAAAACAGACCCGCCCACACCAACGGCCAGTGAAACAGACCCGCCCACACCAACGGCCAGTGAAACAGACCCGCCCACACCACCGGCCAGTGACACAGACCCGCCCACACCACGGGCCAGTGAAACAGACCCGCCCACACCAACGGCCAGTGAAACAGACCCGCCCACACCACCGGCCAGTCACACAGACCCCCCCCCCCCCACACCACCGGCCAGTCAGACAGACCCGCCCACACCAGCGGCCAGTGAGACCGATCCGCCCACACCACCGGCCAGTGAAACAGACCCGCCCACACCAACGGCCAGTGTAACAGACCCGCCCACACCACCGGCCAGTCAGACAGACCCGCCCACACCAACGGCCAGTGAAACAGACCCGCCAACGGACAGTGAAACAGACCCGCCCACACGACCGGCCAGTCGGCAGACCCGCCCACACTACCTGCCAGTGAGACAGACCCGCCCACACCACCGGCCAGTGAGACACCACCGCCCACACCACCGGACAGTAAGACAGACCCGCCCACACCACCGGCCAGTGAGACACCACCGCCCACACCACCGGTCAATCAGACAGACCCGTCCACACCACCGGTCAATCAGACAGACCCGCCCACACCACCGGCCAGTGAGACAGACCCGCGCACACCACCGGCCAGTCAGACACCACCGCCCACACCACCGGCCAGTCAGACAGACCCGCCCACACCAACGGCCAGTGAGACACCACCGCCTACACCACCGGCCAGTGAGACACACCCGCCCACACCACCGGCCAGTGAGACAGACCCGCCCACACCACCGGCCAGTGAGACAGACCCGCCCACACCACAGGCCAGTCAGACACCACCGCCCACACCACCGGCCAGTGAGACACCACCGCCCACACCACCGGTCAATCAAACAGACCCGCCCACACCACCGGTCAATCAGACAGACTAGCTCACACCACCGATCAGTGAAACAGACCCGCCCACACCACCTGACAGACCCGCCCACATCACACCAACAGACCCCCGTCTCCTCATTCCCGGCCAGTGAGACAGACCCCCAACCCGTCCACATCGGACATTGTGGCAGACCCCCGCCCCGTCACCATCGGACATTGTGACAGACCCCCGCCCCGTCACCATCGGACAGTCTGACAGACCCCCGCCCCGTCACCATCGGACATTGTGACAGACCCCTGCCCCGTCACCATCGGACAGTCTGACAGACCCCCGCCCCGTCACCATCGGACATTGTGACAGAACCCTGCCCCGTCACCATCGTACAGTGTGACAAACCCCCGCTCCGTCACCATCGGACATTGTGACAGATCCCCGCCCCGTCACCCTCGGACAGTGTGAAAGACCCCCGACCCGTCACCATCGGACAGTGTGACAGACCCCTGCCCTGTCATCCTCGGCCATTGAGACAGACCCCTGCCCCGTCACCACCGGCCAGTAAAAAGGACCCCCGCCCCGTCACCACCGGCCAGTAAAAAGGACCCCCGCTCCATCACCACCGGCCAGTAAAACAGACCCCCGTCCCATCACCACCGGCCAGTGAAACAGACCCCCGCCCAGTCACCACCGGCCAGTGTGAACCCCGCCCCGTCATCCCCGGCCATTGAAACAGACCCCCGCCCCGTCACCACCGGCCAGTGTGACCCCCGCCCCGTCACCACCGGCCTTTATGACCCCCGCCCCGTCATCCCCGGCCATTGAGAGAGAGCCCTGCCCCGTCACCACCGGCCAGTATGACCCCCGCCCCGTCATCCCCGGCCATTGAGACAGACGCCCGCCCCGTCACCACCGGCCAGTGTGACAAACCCCCGCTCCGTCACCGTCGGACATTGTGACAGAGCCCCGCCCCGTCACCCTCGGACAGTGTGAAAGACCCCCGACCCGTCACCACCGGCCAGTAAGAAAGACCCCCGCCCCATCACCACCGCCCAGTGAAACGGATCCCGCATTCCACCCCATCAACACCGGCCAGTAAGACAGACCCCTGCCCCGTCACCTCCGGCCAGTAAACAGACACCCACCCTGTCCCCACCGGCCATTGAGACAGACCCCCGTCCCGTTATCCCCGGCCATTGAGACAGACCCCTGCTCCGTCACCACCGGCCAGTTTGACCCCCGCCCCATCACCATCGGCCAGTGAGACAGACCCCTGCCCCGTCACCACCGGCCAGTATGACCCCCTCCTCGTCATCCCCGGCCATTGAAACAGAGCCCTGCCCCGTCACCACCGGCCAGTATGGCCCCCGCCCCGTCATCCCCGGCCATTGAGACAGACCCCTGCCCCGTCATCCCCGGCCTGTGTGACTCCCCGCACCGTCACCACAGGCCAGTGTGACAGACCCCCGCCCCATCACCACCGGCCAGTGAAACAAACCCCAGCCCCGTCACCACCAGACTTTGTGAGGTGTATGATCTGAGACTTTATGTTTTAGCTATTACTACAGCTTGGCATATCCCTGCCTGTGGGATACTTCCGTAGGGTTTGTCAATTAACTGTTCGTGTCATTGGATATATACCCAGGCATTTATGCGAGAACGACATTTTGTGAGATACATAAACTGAGATTCAGCTGGTGTTGGGTATTTCATTGCATCACTGCATGTGTGTCCGATTATTTTTTGTGCTGAATATTTAACCTAACTGTTCGTCAGGTGTCGTTGTAAATATACTCGCATTTGTAAAAGCAAGCGGGTCTTTAGGCAAATACATTAACAGTTCGTCAGCGTTTGGCGGTAATCCCTATAGCCTGGCATTTCAGCCTACAAGATATTTTTGTGAGGTATATACAGTAAAAGTTCGTTTGTTAGCACATCTCTGCAAGTGAGACAGTATTGTAAGGTATATCAACTGACTGTCCCCCAAGTATGTATTAGCCTAAGACCTGAATCTGTGCAGTTGTATTTTTGTGAGGTATATGAACTAAGACTTCATGCGTTAGCTCATCCCTGTGAGTGAGACAGTATTGTGAGGTATATAAACTGACTGTTCACCAGTATTTCTTAGCTTAAGCTCTGAATCTGTGCAGATGCAATGTAGGGTATTCCAATAATGGTTCGTGAGTTAGGGTATGTCGTAGCTTGGCGCTTGTACAAAGATGACATTTTGTGAGGTATATAATCTAACAGATCGTCAGCATATATTATATTATATTATAGCCTGGCATCTCACCCTGTGAGATACTTTTGTCGGCTATATAAACTATATTCTTCAGCATGCGTTGTCATCTTTGTACAAGCGCCAAGCTACGACATACCCTAACTCACGAACTAAAGATGACATTTTGTGAGGTATATAATCTCACAGATTGTCAGCATATATTATATTATATTATATTATAGCCTGGCATCACTGCCTATGATATACTTTTGTTGGCTATATAAACTGACAGTTCTTCAGCATGTGTTGGTTATAGGCTCGCATCATCGTGTCCTTTCGTTGCATTATATGCGAGGAAGACATTTTGTGAGGTACATCAACTGAGATTTGGCCAGCTAGTTGTTGGGTGTTTCATAACATGACTGCAAGTGTGTCCGTTTTTGTATTTTTTTGTATTGAACATTGAAACTAACTGCTACTCAGGTGTCGTTGTAAATATCCTCGCATTTGTACAAGCAAGCGGGTCTTTAGTTAAAAAGGTTAACAGTTCGTCAGCGTTTGGCGGCAATACTTACAGCCTGGCATCATTGCCTATTCGATATTTTTGTGAGGTATGTAAAGTAAGAGTTCATGTGTTAGCACATCTCTACGAGTGAAACAGTATTTTGAGGTATAAACACTGACTGTTCGCCAGTATTTCTTAGCTTAAGCCCGGAATATGTGCAGGTGGAATGTAGGATATTCAAATAATAGTTTGACATTCTGTGAGGCATATATAATCTCACAGATATTTTTTGTCCTTATATCAGCATATATTATATTAGGTCTTATAGCCTATATCATCCCTGCCTGTGATATACTTTTGTCAGCTATATACACTGACAAACTAGGCCTAGTCCGGTACCGAATTGATACCTAACGTCCAAGCTTATGTCTTATTGGTTAAGGGTTCAATAAACAATTTACTCAGTTGCAAGTGACCTTCCTCAGTTGCAAGTCACATTGACTTTGTTGCTATAGTCTAAACCAGTTCTTTAGCATGTGGCTGGCATCATCGTGTTCTTTCGTTGCCTTACAATCGTTGTTAAAAAGTCACCCCTTGAAACACATCACTTTGGTTGGTTGGCGATGCTTTGATTAGGACAAAGCTCTTCGAAAGTTCCCGGCGCAAAATGTCTCAAATGTTTAAAATATTTGCCATCTAGATCTACAAACTCTATTTTTACTCCCGGCCTCCATTTATGAGATCAGTTTGCGTACGCCGCCATGATTGTTTTCTACATCGAAAAGTGTTGTGCTAAGCTTAGGCTATTCACCCTGTAAACCTTCAACTTTGTGGTGGTTTGGATGTCCGAGAACACCCCTTAAAACCGTTAAGTTAATCCACTTACATCGTGATATTAAAAAAATACAGAATACAATACAAGAATTAGGCCTGTATCTACAATAAAGTATCCGCGGTTGTGCTTTAAATTCCTACTTTTGAGTTGAAGACGATGAAGTTGACAAGTCGATAGATGACGAAGATTTAAGTTATTTTTATTTAGATTTCACCTGGGCCTTAGCCTTAGTCCCTTAGCCTTGGCTTAGGCTTAGGCCTATTTCCAGTTTAGCAGTTAGGCTAGCCTATCATCCAGACACATCAAATTGTCTACCTGCTGAAGAGATTTACCTCTCATTCACACAAAATACTAAACAATGCCTTACTTATTTCTTAGCACCATGAATTAATCAAACTGAAATAAACAGATAAAAAGGCTTACCTTGACACTTGTTGGTCTGATGCATTTGAAAGCGCGCGAAATTCATGCTACACTCGCTAAAAATGACGCGAACAAACGACGTTGCCAAGCAACAAAACTGTCGCCAAGGAGATGCTTTATAATGACGTCGTTAGACGATTCGATTAGTTTTCGTTGCAGTGTTATTCGCAAGATGGCAGCAGCTGCATATGGATGATTAATTATTTGTATAAATTTTCGATCTGAAACCGGGTTACACAATGAGGGGTGGAATACATCAAATGGTAATCCAGCATGGTCCCTACACTACTCATTTTTGTGGGGTATTATAGATACCTCACAGTAAGGCCAGTACCCCACAGTAAGGGTCTTATATCGACAAACACCTCACATCTGGATGGACATTTTAGTATATATATATATATATATATATATATATATATACATACACTGGCCCAGATACGGGGTGGCGATTTGAGACCGGATTGCGGGGTACTGTATGAAACCTCACTGTGGGGTATTTATGTATATAACTGCAGCGCCACCTGTCGAATGCTTCGGTACTAATTCCAGATTTATATATACTCCATATCTGTTCAACGTGGGTATAAATATTCCGTTCCATTTAGAGTGAACGAGCGCGCGGATAGGAAGGGGGTGGGGGTTCTAAGAGACTACTTTGGTATGTATGCAAGTATGACTATTACCCTAAGGTTATTATTCGTCAGAAATTCAGTGACATAAATGAAGCGGTAGTACAATTCCTATAAATTATTTTTTAGTGCTATCTTCTTCGCGTGGTAAACATTCGAACACTGGACAAACATGCATGATAGAAACATCAAAAACAAGGACTATTATGTAGGACCCCATTTTATTCTCCAGTACTTTTCAATTTCAAACACATTCATTGAACACTTTATTAAACAGGGACTCTGATGTAGAATACAATTATATTCCCTAGTACTTTTCAATTTAAACCACAATTTATTAAACACTTCCTTAAGTATAATTAGTGTCACACAACAGCATGGCAAGCGTGCACTAAAATTGTTTGACTCCCCCCCCCCCCCCTTATGCATCGCAAACAAATTAAGACAATTCGTTCAAACTAAACGAGACACAGATCCTACTTATTACAGCACCAACCAAATGCCTTCCAAAAGGCAAATTCAGGGCATATGTGAACTTGATATCCTGGTCAAAGGATTAACGGTAAATACAAAAGGTGAAATACACCGCCCCCCCAAAATGAAAACAGTGCAATAAACCTAGATCAATTGCAAATAGGCCTAAATTATATCTCGTCTCACGAGACTTCCGTTTGCGCCGAGCCAACAATATACCAATTCCACGATTTCTTAACTTCAAAATCGACCAGATCCCAAATACCTTAACAGACGACAGCATGGAAGAGTAATTAAATTGTACTGTGACAGTAATCCGGTTAAACATTCATAAAGTCTTCATCCTCTTCATCTTCAACACCAAACCTTCATCCCGCTGTTTGGCGTTTCAGAGTCGTTAACCATGCATGCGCATCGAATGTGTTGCATCGACGCTGTATCGGATAAAACAACTCTTTTAACGGTACAAATAGTCACATTATTAACAATCCAATTGTTCAGTTAATTTTAACTCTAACTTTGTTAGCTTGCAACAACTGGAACGAAAATAAACAGATCGAATTTCACCTTTTCACCACGCATCCAAGTTGGATAAAATAGATGAAGTTGTTCCCGCTTCGCCGACAGCGTGGTTCCGCATCTTTCTCGGATATCCATTCCCCTCGATATTCAAGAAGAATGCCTCGTTTTGCCACAGCACTTGTGGTAAAAACGCCGCAACCTAAAGCAGCAAAATGAAACCCATTTTTAAATAGTTTTTTTTTATCTGCAGCACATAAAACCCATTTTAAAATAATATTATTTTTTATCTGCAGCACATCTACTCCATATTGTACTCGAATTATTAAAAACTGGTCGTCACTAAACAAGCTGCATTGATCTATTCACCGATGGCAAACTTGCAACAGTTCTCTAACCGCCGATCAAGCCACCCTAGAGACATTATTTTTGTGCCGTAAGCCACTTTTAATCTAAGTGACTACCAAAAGCAGGCGCTATTAACCAACGGAGCACGAACCGTTCATATGTGTAATAAAAAACTTATATACCTTTCAAGTCATCGACGTAGCGGAGTTCTAAATCTTCCCTGTCTTTCCCACCTTTCCCAAGTAGTCGCTTGGCATTATCTTCTTCCTTCGAGGCATCTGAACAGTAAGGAATTGTCATGTTTTTCAGGTTGATTGGATTCAGCAGCGATCAAAAATATATCATGTGACGTTTAATAACAGGACAGAAAAACAGGTTTCCGGCATCAAGCCCACAGGACATTACTATATTTAAACAAAAATAGAATTCACAAAGGAAAACTAACACTTGCAACAGAACACCTGCAGTACATTGTTTTTGTGTAATGACAGAAAGACGAACCGTATACACACTACACCTAACAAAAAAGTCTTCATTACAGCAATATCATACCATATCCAATGTTAACTGCCATATATATATTGAAGATTACCTGACAAACGGTTAGTTTATATACCACACAAAAGTACAGCACCGGCAGTGATGCCAGGCTATATCCAAACTATGCGGACGACCTGACACTTTACAGAACTCACAAAATATATTCCTTGTACAAATGACAAGCTAGGGCATACCTTACCTCACAAACTATTATTTAAATGCATAATTACGTTTTCACTGCACAGATTCCGGGCATTATTAAGCTAACTACTAGCGAACAGTCAGTTTATATACGTTTATACACAATAAAGTATCACTCGCAGAGATGTCACGCAATTGCCAAAAGAGAATAAACTATCAGTCAGATATATCTCCTTGTTTGCAACGCCAGACCATAATCAATGGTAACTCCTAGTCTTGGTTCATATACCTCACAAAATTGTCTTACGTACGTTTACTGATAAAAGGCTATCGCCTACACACGCTGTTCATGTCAGTTTATGTACCTCACGTACAGAAGGCTTTCCTTGTAAAATAATAGGATATATCCGACACCTGACGAACAGTTCATATTCCTCGCAAAAACTCTCATACGCCGTGATATTAGGATACACCCAAGAAAAGCTCACTCAGGTTATATTCCTTACAACATATCTTCATCCCATCCAATTTCCAATACATATTCAATGCTATCTGACAAAGTGTTAGTTTATATACCTCACAAAAGTGTCTCACAACCAGTGATGCTGGGCTATAGCCAAAATATGCTGACGAACTGTCAGTCTAAGACATACAATGTCTAATAGATATCGCAGTTCATATAGTTTACACACAAACTGTTAATGTATGTACGAGACACAAATGCATCATACGTGATTCCAGGCTATAGCCAAAAAAAGAATGTTTAGTTTATATACCTCACAAAAATCTCACACGCACAGTGACGCCAGTTTATAAGCACCAAATGCTAAAGGCCTGTCCGTCTTTATGCCGGCAATTATATGATATACCGCAAACAAAATGATCAATTTCAGTATATATACCTTACAAAATGTCTTATTTGTATAAGTTCACGATATATCGAAGGCTACCCTACGAACTGGTAGTTTATATACGTCACAACAATAACTCAAAGGCAGTGATGCTAGACTATCACTATCACTCCATATGGCAGAATTAGTCTCACAAAACAGGGTGACACAGACCCGCCTACACCACGGGCCAGTCAGACACCACTGCCCACACCACTGGCCAGTGAAACAGACCCGCCCACACCACGGGCCAGTGAAACAGACCCGCCCACACCAACGGCCAGTGAAACAGACCCGCCCACACCAACGGCCAGTGAAACAGACCCGCCCACACCACCGGCCAGTGAAACAGACCCGCCCACACCACGAGCCAGTCAGACACCACGGCCCACACCAACGGCCAGTAAAACAGACCCGCCCACACCAACGGCCAGTGAAACAGACCCGCCCACACCAACGGCCAGTGAAACAGACCCGCCCACACCACCGGCCAGTGACACAGACCCGCCCACACCACGGGCCAGTGAAACAGACCCGCCCACACCAACGGCCAGTGAAACAGACCCGCCCACACCACCGGCCAGTCAGACAGACCCCCCCCCCCACACCACCGGCCAGTCAGACAGACCCGCCCACACCAACGGCCAGTGAGACCGATCCGCCCACACCACCGGCCAGTGAAACAGACCCGCCCACACCAACGGCCAGTGTAACAGACCCGCCCACACCACCGGCCAGTCAGACAGACCCGCCCACACCACCGGCCAGTCAGACAGACCCGCCCACACCAACGGCCAGTGAAACAGACCCGCCAACGGACAGTGAAACAGACCCGCCCACACGACCGGCCAGTCGGCAGACCCGCCCACACTACCTGCCAGTGAGACAGACCCGCCCACACCACCGGCCAGTGAGACACCACCGCCCACACCACCGGACAGTAAGACAGACCCGCCCACACCACCGGCCAGTGAGACACCACCGCCCACACCACCGGTCAATCAGACAGACCCGTCCACACCACCGGTCAATCAGACAGACCCGCCCACACCACCGGCCAGTGAGACAGACCCGCGCACACCACCGGCCAGTCAGACACCACCGCCCACACCACCGGCCAGTCAGACAGACCCGCCCACACCAACGGCCAGTGAGACACCACCGCCTACACCACCGGCCAGTGAGACACACCCGCCCACACCACCGGCCAGTGAGACAGACCCGCCCACACCACCGGCCAGTGAGACAGACCCGCCCACACCACAGGCCAGTCAGACACCACCGCCCACACCACCGGCCAGTGAGACACCACCGCCCACACCACCGGTCAATCAAACAGACCCGCCCACACCACCGGTCAATCAGACAGACTAGCTCACACCACCGATCAGTGAAACAGACCCGCCCACACCACCTGACAGACCCGCCCACATCACACCAACAGACCCCCGTCTCCTCATTCCCGGCCAGTGAGACAGACCCCCAACCCGTCCACATCGGACATTGTGGCAGACCCCCGCCCCGTCACCATCGGACATTGTGACAGACCCCCGCCCCGTCACCATCGGACAGTCTGACAGACCCCCGCCCCGTCACCATCGGACATTGTGACAGACCCCTGCCCCGTCACCATCGGACAGTCTGACAGACCCCCGCCCCGTCACCATCGGACATTGTGACAGAACCCTGCCCCGTCACCATCGTACAGTGTGACAAACCCCCGCTCCGTCACCATCGGACATTGTGACAGATCCCCGCCCCGTCACCCTCGGACAGTGTGAAAGACCCCCGACCCGTCACCATCGGACAGTGTGACAGACCCCTGCCCTGTCATCCTCGGCCATTGAGACAGACCCCTGCCCCGTCACCACCGGCCAGTAAAAAGGACCCCCGCCCCGTCACCACCGGCCAGTAAAAAGGACCCCCGCTCCATCACCACCGGCCAGTAAAACAGACCCCCGTCCCATCACCACCGGCCAGTGAAACAGACCCCCGCCCAGTCACCACCGGCCAGTGTGAACCCCGCCCCGTCATCCCCGGCCATTGAAACAGACCCCCGCCCCGTCACCACCGGCCAGTGTGACCCCCGCCCCGTCACCACCGGCCTTTATGACCCCCGCCCCGTCATCCCCGGCCATTGAGAGAGAGCCCTGCCCCGTCACCACCGGCCAGTATGACCCCCGCCCCGTCATCCCCGGCCATTGAGACAGACGCCCGCCCCGTCACCACCGGCCAGTGTGACAAACCCCCGCTCCGTCACCGTCGGACATTGTGACAGAGCCCCGCCCCGTCACCCTCGGACAGTGTGAAAGACCCCCGACCCGTCACCACCGGCCAGTAAGAAAGACCCCCGCCCCATCACCACCGCCCAGTGAAACGGATCCCGCATTCCACCCCATCAACACCGGCCAGTAAGACAGACCCCTGCCCCGTCACCTCCGGCCAGTAAACAGACACCCACCCTGTCCCCACCGGCCATTGAGACAGACCCCCGTCCCGTTATCCCCGGCCATTGAGACAGACCCCTGCTCCGTCACCACCGGCCAGTTTGACCCCCGCCCCATCACCATCGGCCAGTGAGACAGACCCCTGCCCCGTCACCACCGGCCAGTATGACCCCCTCCTCGTCATCCCCGGCCATTGAAACAGAGCCCTGCCCCGTCACCACCGGCCAGTATGGCCCCCGCCCCGTCATCCCCGGCCATTGAGACAGAGCCCTGCCCCGTCACCGCCGGCCTGTATGACCCCCGCCCCGTCATCCCCGGCCATTGAGACAGAGCCCTGCCCCGTCACCACCGGTCTGTATGACCCCCGCCCCGTCATCCCCGGCCTGTGTGACTCCCCGCCCCGTCATCCCCGGCCATTGAGACAGACCCCCGCCCCATCACCACCGGCCAGTGAAACAGACCCCAGCCCCGTCACCACCAGACTTTGTGAGGTGTATGATCTGAGACTTCATGTTTTAGCCTTTACTACAGCTTGGCATATCCCTGCCTGTGGGATACTTCCGTAGGGTTTGTCAATTAACTGTTCGTGTCATTGGATATATACCCAGGCATTTATGCGAGAACGACATTTTGTGAGATACATAAACTGAGATTCAGCTGGTGTTGGGTATTTCAATTGCATCACTGCATGTGTGTCCGATTATTTTTTGTGCTGAATATTTAACCTAACTGTTCGTCAGGTGTCGTTGTAAATATACTCGCATTTTTAAAAGCAAGCGGGTCTTTAAGCAAATACATTAACAGTTCGTCAGCGTTTGGCGGTAATCCCTATAGCCTGGCATTTCAGCCTACAAGATATTTTTGTGAGGTATATACAGTAAGAGTTCATTTGTTAGCACATCTCTGCAAATGAGACAGTATTGTGAGGTATATCAACTGACTGTCCCCCAAGTATTTCTTAGCCTAAGACCTGAATCTGTGCAGTTGTATTTTTGTGAGGTATATGAACTAAGACTTCATGCGTTAGCTCATCCCTGTGAGTGAAACAGTATTGTGAGGTATATAAACTGACTGTCCGCCAGTATTTCTTAGTATACGCTCTGAATCTGTGCAGGTGGAATGTAGGGTATTCCAATAATGGTTCGTGAGTTAGGGTATGTCGTAGCTTGGCGCTTGTACAAAGATGACATTTGTGAGGTATATAATCTCACAAAATGTCGGCATATATTATATTATATTATAGCCTGGCATCTCACCCTGTGAGATACTTTTGTCGGCTATATAAACTAACAGTTCTTCAGCATGCGTTGTCATCTTTGTACAAGCGCCAAGCTACGACATACCCTAACTCACGAACTATTATTGGAATACCCTACATTCCACCTGCACAGATTCAGAGCTTAAGCTCAGAAATACTGGTGAACAGTCAGTTTATATACCTCACAATACTGTATCACTCGTAGCGATGTGCTAACGCATCCTCGTCTCCTTTCGTTGCATTATATGCGAGGACGACATTTTGTGAGGTACATAAACTGAGATTTGGCCAGCTAGTGGTTGGGTATTTCATTACATGACTGCAAGTGTGTTCGATTATTTTCTTGTGTGTTGAATATTTAAAGTAACCGCTAGTCAGATGTCGTTGTAAATATCCTCGCATTTGTACAAGCAAGCGGGTCTTTGGGTAAAAAGTTTAACAGTTCGTCAGCGTTTGGCGGCACTCCCTATAGCCTGGCATCACTGCCTATATGATATTTTTGTGAGGTGTATATAGTAAGAGTTGATGTGTTAGCACATCTCTGCAAGTGAGACAGTATTGTGAGGTATATAAACTTACTGTCCCCCAGTATTTCTTAGCCTAAGCCCTGAATCTGTGCAATTGTATTTTCGTGAGGTATATAAAGTAAGAGTTCATGTGTTAGCACATCGATACGACTGAGACAGTATTGTGAGGTATATAAACTGACTGTTCGCTAAGTATTTCTTAGCTTAAGCTCTGAATCTGTGCAGGTGGAATGTAGGGTATTCCAATAATAGTTCGTAAGTTAAGGTATGTCGTAGCTTGTCGCTTGTAAAAAGATGACATTTTGTGAGGTATATATAGTAAGAGTTCAATTGTTAGCACATCTCTGCAAGTGAGACAGTATTGTGAGGTATATCAACTGACTGTCCCCCAAGTATTTCTTAGCCTAAGACCTGAATCTGTGCAGTTGTATTTTTGTGAGGTATATGAACTAAGAGTTCATGCGTTAGTTCATCCCTATGAGTGAAACGGTATTGTGAGGTATAGAAACTAACTGTTCACCAGTATTTCTTAGCTTAAGCTCTGAATCTGTGCAGATGGAATGTAGGGTATTCCCATAATGGTTCGTGAGTTAAGGTATGTCGTAGCTTGGCGCTTGTACAAAGATGACATTTTGTGAGGTATATAATCTAACAGATCGTCAGCATATATTATATTATATTATAGCCTGGCATCTCAACCTGTGAGATACTTTTGTCGGCTATATAAACTAACAGTTCTTCAGCATGCGTCGTCATCTTTGTACAAGCGCCAAGCTACGACATACCCTAACTCACGAACTAAAGATGACATTTTGTGAGGTATATAATCTCACAGATTGTCAGCATATATCATATGATATTATATTATAGCCTGGCATCACTGCCTATGATATACTTTTGTCGGCTATATAAACTGACAGTTCTTCAGCATGTGTTGGTTATAGGCTCGCATCATCGTGTCCTTTCGTTGCATTATATGCGAGGAAGACATTTTGTGAGGTACATAAACTGAGATTTGGCCAGCTAGTTGTTGGGTGTTTCATAACATGACAAAAGTGGGTCCGTTTTTGTATTTTTTTGTATTGAACATTTAAACTAACTGCTAGTCAGGTGTCGTGGTAAATATCCTCGTATTTGTACAAGCAAGCGGGTCTTTAGATAAATAGGTTAACAGTTCGTCAGCGTTTGGCCGCAATACTTACAGCCTAGCATCATTGCCTATTCGATATTTTTGTGAGGTATATAAAGTTAGAGTTCATATGTTAGCACATCTATACGAGTGAAACAGTATTTTGAGGTATTTAAACTGACTGTTCGCTAAGTATTTCTTAGCTTAAGCTCTGAATCCGTGCAGGTGGAATGTAGGATATTCAAATAATAGTTCGTAAGTTAAGGTATGTTGTAGCTTGGCGCTTGTAAAAAGATGACATTTTGTGAGGTATATATAGTAAGAGTTCAATTGTTAGCACATCTCTGCAAATGAGACAGTATTGTGAGGTATATCAACTGATTGTTCACCAGTATTTCTTAGCTTAAGCTCTGAATCTGTGCAGGTGGAATGTAGGGCTATCCAATAATGGTTCGTGAGTTAGGGTATGTCGTAGCTTGGCGCTTGTACAAAGATGACATTTTGTGAGGTATATAATCTAACAGATCGTCAGCATATATTATATTATATTATAGCCTGGCATCTCACCCTGTGAGATACTTTTGTCGGCTATATAAACTAACAGTTCTTTAGCATGCGTTGTCATCTTTGTACAAGTGCCAAGCTACGACATACCCTAACTCACGAACTAAAGATGACATTTTGTGAGGTACATAAACTGAGATTTGGCCAGCTAGTTGTTGGGTGTTTCATAACATGACTGCAAGTGTGTCCGTTTTTGTATTTTTTTTGTATTGAACATTTAAACTAACTGCTAGTCAGGTGTCGTTGTAAATATCCTCGCATTTGTACAAGCAAGCGGGTCTTTAGTTAAATAGGTTAACAGTTCGTCAGCATTTGGCGGCAATACTTACAGCCTGGCATCATTGCCTATTCGATATTTTTGTGAGGTATATAAAGTAAGAGTTCATGTGTTAGCACATCTATACGAGTGAAACAGTATTTTGATGTATATAAACTGACTGTTCGCTAAGTATTTCTTAGCTTAAGCTCTGAATCTGTGCAGGTGGAATGTAGGATATTCAAATAATAGTTCGTAAGTTAAGGTATGTTGTAGCTTGGCGCTTGTAAAAAGATGACATTTTGTGAGGTATATATAGTAAGAGTCCAATTGTTAGCACATCTCTGCAAGTGAGACCGTATTGTGAGGTATATAAACTGACTGTTCACCAGTATTTCTTAGCTTAAGCTCTGAATCTGTGCAGGTGGAATGTAGGGTATTCCAATAATGGTTCGTGAGTTAGGGTATGTCGTAGCTTGGCGCTTGTACAAAGATGACATTTTGTGAGGTATATAATCTAACAGATCGTCAGCATATATTATATTATATTATAGCCTGGCATCTCACCCTGTGAGATACTTTTGTCGGCTATATAAACTAACAGTTCTTCAGCATGCGTTGTCATCTTTGTACAAGCGCCAAGATACGACATACCCTAACTCACGAACTATTATTGGAATACCCTACATTCCACCTGCACAGATTCAGAGTTTAAGCTAAGAAATACTGGTGGACAGTCAGTTTATATACCTCACAACACTGTATGAGTCGTAGAGATGTGCTAACGCATCATCGTGTCCTTTCGTTGCATTATTTGCGAAGAAGACATTTTGTGAGGTACATAAACTGAGATTTAGCCAGCTAGTTGTTGGGTATTTCATTACATGACTGCAAGTGTGTCCGATTGTTTTTTTGTGTGTTGAATATTTAAAGTAACCGCTAGTTAGGTGTCGTTGTAAATATCCTCGCATTTGTACAAGCAAGCGGGTCTTTGGGCAAAAAGTTTAACAGTTCGTCAGCGTTTGGCGGCAATCCCTATAACCTAGCATCACTGCCTATATGATATTTTTGTGGGGTATATATAGTATGAATTCATGTGTTAGCACATCTCTGCAAGTGAGACAGTATTGTGAGGTATATAAACTGACTGTCCCCAAGTATTTCTTAGCTTAAGCTCTGAATCTGTGCAGGTGGAATGTAGGGTATTCCAATAGTAGTTCGTAAGTTAAGGTATGTCGTAGCTTGGCGCTTGTACAAAGATGACAGTTTGTGAGGTATATAATCTCACAGATCGTCAACACATATTATATGATAATCTATCATCACTCCCTTTGAGATACTTTTGTCGGCTGTAGAAACTGACTTCTTCAGCATATGTTGGTAATAGGCTGGTATCATCGGGTTCTGTCGTTGCCTTATATGTGACCAAGACATTTTGTGGGGTACTTAAACTGAGATTTGGTCAGGTAGTTGTTGGGCATTTCATAACATCACTGCATGTGTGTGCAATCAGTTGTGATGCATTTTAAAAAGCTGTTTGTCAGGTTTTGTTGGATATATCGTGCCATTTGCACAGGCAGGAGGGCTGTTAGGCAAATATGTTAACAGTTCGTCAGCGTTTGGCACCAATCCCTATAGCCTGGCATCACTGCCTATACGATATTTTTGTGAGGTATATAAAGTAAGTAAGAGTTTATGCGTTAGCACATCTCTACGGGTGTTAGACTATTGTGAGTTATATAAACTGACTGTTCACCAGTATTTCTTAGCTTACGCTCTGAATCTGTGCAGGTGGAATGTAGGGTATTCCAATAAAAGTTCGTGAGTTAGGGTATGTCGTAGCTTATAATGGGCGCTTGTACAAAGATGACATTTTGTGAGGTTTTGTCGTGGTAAATATCCTCGCATTTGTACAAGCAAGCGGGTCTTTAGTTAAAAAGGTTAACAGTTCGTCAGCGTTTGGCGGCAATACTTACAGCCTGGCATCATTGCCTATTCGATATTTTTGTGAGGTATATAAAGTAAGAGTTCATGTGTTAGCACATCTCTACGAGTGAAACAGTATTTTGAGGTATATACACTGACTGTTCGCCAGTATTTCTTAGCTTAAGCCCGGAATCTGTGCAGGTGGAATGTAGGATATTCAAATAATAGTTTGACATTCTGTGAGGTATATATAATCTCACAGATCGTCTTTGTCCTTATATAAGCATATATTATATTAGGTCCTATAGTCTAGTTCATCCCTGCCTGTGATATACTTTTGTCAGCTATATACACTGACAAACTAGGCCTAGTCCGGTACCGAATTGATACCTAACGTCCAAGCTTATGTCTTATTGGTTAACATGGTTAAGGGTTCAATAAACAATTTACTCAGTTGCAAGTGACCTTCCTCAGTTGCAAGTCACATTGACTTTGTTGCTATAGTCTAAACCAGTTCTTTAGCACGTGGCTGGCATCATCGTGTTCTTTCGTTGCCTTACAATCGTTGTTAAAAAATCCACCCTTGAATCAATAACGCATCACTTTGGACGAAGTTTGGTTGGTTGGCGATGTTTTGATTGGGACAAAGCTCTTCGAAAGCTCCCGGCGCAAAATGTCTTAAATGTTTAAAATATTTGCCATCTACAAACTCTATTTTTACTCCCGGCCTCCATTTATGAGATCAGTTTGCGTACGCCGCCATGATTGTTTTCTACATCGAAAAGTGTTGTGCTAAGCTTAGGCTATTCACCCTGTAAACCTTCAACTTTGTGGTGGTTTGGATGTCCGAGAACACCCCTTAAAACCGTTAAGTTAATCCACTTACATCGTGATATTAAAAAATTACAGAATACAATACAAGAATTAGGCCTGTATCTACAATAAAGTATCCGCGGTTGTGCTTCAAATTCCTACTTGTCTTTTGAGTTGAAGACAATGAAGTTGACAAGTCGATAGATGACGAAGATTTAAGTTATTTTAATTTAGATTACAGCTGAGCCTTGGCCTTAGCTTAGTCCCTTGGCTTAGGCCTATTTCCAGTTTAGCAGTTAGGCTAGCCTATCATCCAGACACATCAAATTGTCCACCTGCTGAAGAGATTTACCTCTCATTCACACAAAATACTAAACAATGCCTTACTGATTTCTTAGCACCATGAATTAATCAAACTGAAATAAACGGATAAAAAGGCTTACCTTGACTTGATCGCATGCTTCTCTTCTGAATTTGCAACACTTGTTGGTCTGATGCATTTGAAAGCGCGCGAAATTCATGCTACACTCGCTAAAAATGACGCGAACAAACGACGTTGCCAAGCAACAAAACTGTCGCCAAGGAGATGCTTTATAATGACGTCGTTAGACGATTCGATTAGTTTTCGTTGCAGTGTTATTCGCAAGATGGCAGCAGCTGCATATGGATGATTAATTGTTTGTATAAATTTTCGACCTGAAACCGGGACACGCAATGAGGGGTGGAATACATCAAATGGTAATCCAGCATGGTCCCTACACTACTCATTTTTGTGGGGTATTATAGATACCTCACAGTAAGGCCAGTACCCCACAGTAAGGGTCTTATATCGACAAACACCTCACATCTGGATGGACATCTTAGTATATATATATATATATATATATCATATATATAAACATATATGTCTATAGTTATGTGTGCCTGCGTGTCAGCAAACAGTATATCACCCTTTAAGGCGGGTCGATAGCTGTCAGAGATCCAAAGGCGGTTATGGTAGTGAATCACTCACATGATGACAGGCTGCAATGATGAAGGCAATAGCAGCGCCTTTGAAAAAAATAAAATTCGGGTAACTGAGGGTGTTTTCATTTGATTTTCGAGTACACCATCAACCGTGTGAGATGAGTTATATAGCAGCTGTTGTGCACGCGTCCCCGTGTTTCAATAGTTATCAATAAAACATTTTTAAACTAACGCGCAGGAGCAAACCAACTGTAAAGACTTGCACGATAGATTACTTACGATTCTACCAAACAATAATTTGATATTTGGAAATGCCACAACACGGCAATCATGTCACCGATGGCTATGGGGTATATATACCGCCAGTTTGAATAGCGGCAGGACGAGTTCTTCCTGGCTGTGGCATAGAAAACCGACGATTAAGAACGGGGGAGAAATGAACCGATTGGAAGACGAGATGTATGGGGCTTGGAGGGGTGGGGGCGTCAGAGAGAAGATGCTGAGGGCGGAGGGTTGCGGGGGGGTGGGACGTGGATGAGACGTGAATGCCGCAGAAGGTAGACGAAGGGGAGACGAATGGATCTAACCGTAAACAAATCAGGTGACAACTATGCCAAAGGAGTTGAATTGACACCATATTAAGGCGACACATATTCGATAGAAATGACACGACCATCGCTGTCATGTATCATCACATGATGGGCCTACAGGTGTGATAAACGCCGGGCTCCTATCCCCAAAGTCAAAGTCACAAGACCTGTTGCAAAGGACGGACCTTACAATCACAGATTATTGGGAAATGACAATATGCACTCAGCTGTCAGTACCATGCAGACAGTTAAAGGGGTAAGGAAAGCCCAGGCCATGTTTGTCAAAACTCATGGCATATATGTGTCATGCTTTTACCGGGAACGCCCTCTGTTAAAGTGGAAATCCATTCCATATGGTGGAACACTCCCAGAGTAGGAGCCAATCTCTAGGGACACGTCGAGTTTGTGGACACAAAAACAAGTTCTGAAGCCATTACGTCCAAGTACAATGTTTAATTGATGTTTATTGAATCGAAAGACGGACTATGCAAATGCATTTGCTGATTATAAAAAACGAATCTGGCCCACACCCCTTGAAGTCACCCCTTGAGTATGTGTTGAAGGAGGCAAGGGCAGATGATGATGTTCTGGATGGGATATATGTCCCAAGATTCCCCTGCCCCCACCCACCTGGAGACGCCTCTTGGATTCAGGATATGTTCTTCTTAAAGTATGGTTCATTCGACGCAACCATGTTAACCCCACTTCTATAGCCTATGTAATCAACCCAACACTCGGCAATGCGCTGACGTTTCGGTAAATGTAACGAGAAAAAGAAATCGAACGCGAGTGAGTGGTCTGAGTCTATTCGGGAACACATGTAGGGACCAGAATGTAATGGGTTTTCTTTTGCTTGGTTTGTTTTCGTTTCCTTGGTTACCATGGCACCCGACTGGGGGAACCTTCTAATGAACAGAAGGAAATTGAACTGCGAATGACTTATCGAGAGCGAACATGTAACGGGAAGGAGGACACATTATTTGCTTTCACATGTGTGTTTTTCTTTAAACTTTCTCGCGATTTATTGCGTCCGAGTTTGCAAAAATATTTACCCATTTAAATTAATGAATACAATTTTACCTTGGAAATGTTGGCATTTTTTAATCATCAATGATATTCTATATAGGTCGATCTATTGAAATCTTGTTAAAGGGCGCATCTTACGTCTCAACACAACAACTTTTCGCACGAAAATGGTACCGGGTGAACATGTCAACATATTGCATAAAATTTAATATTATATCATTATCATATGTTAATATGATCTTTGAAAACAACTCGTTGGGGGTCAAACAAACTCGATGGGGTAGTGGCATAAAAGAGGCATTATTTCGCATTTCGACTACCATTTTATGCTAAATGTCATATAAAATGAATATTGCAGCAGGTGAATATTGTATTAAAATTGAATATTGTATTAGGGGTAAGTGATATATTGTATTAAATGGTATATTGCATAAAATTGTATATTGTATTTTCAATTGTATAATTGTATTTTAAATTGTATATAGGGTATTTTAAATTGTATATTGTATTAAATTGAATATTATACAAAATTTCATGTAATATTGTATTTAATATTATATTAAGATTAAGATTGAACATTTATGTTGAATTTAATGTGATATTAAAATGTAATTAGTATACTATTATAATATATATATATATATATATATATATATGAATATAAGGATATACAAAAACGCTAGGAATTTCGTGACGGCCCAAAAATGCACATGCGGTATGATAGATGATAAGAATCAGAAAATAAGAATAAGATACAGAAGCGTTTTTAACCATGACCGCCTCTGTAAATCTCAACACATAACGGTTGGCTAAATGCGATGCTTTGGTCATAATTGAGTTTTCATCCGGTAGGTGGGGTAAAATAACGACCAGGGTGTGAATAGGCGGTCGCTCTTTTAGGTCGTGAGTGTCAAGTGCAAGTCAGGCGAATTGCAGCAACAAATGAGGAATTGCTGGGAGATTCTGTGGTTCATGTCTGTGTGGTCAGCTAGGATAAAGAATCCCATGTCCTTCTTCGCCAAGAGTAGGGGGTTGCCCCCGGGGACATGGCTTTGTTAACTCAATGGCAACACAGTAGGCCTGATAACGTTTCACTTTCGCAGAACTATGCATATAAACTAACCCCCGCTGCCCCCCCCCCCCCCCCACACCAGCTCCGCCCCTTTTCGCCCAGTGCAGGTCACATATGCAATGTTCTATATCTCAACGATAACTCAACGTTATTTAACAGACCACTGACACAGAGAAGGCAAGTAACTCAAGGGAAATTAATCGAAAATTCACATTAATTGTTTTCCGTTTCCCCTTGAATGTGCACCCAATGGTTGGTGAGGCGCTCAAGCTGTCACAATGTGTGAAGCCTTATTTCCTTTACAGGCCGAACAAAGGAGTACAGAAACTCCGGTAAAAAGCGATGGACCCAGAAGGCGCTCGGAGGCCCAGCGGCTGAATATCACCCTCGAAATATGACGTAACAGCTGCGGATGAGCCAGTCGTCAATTTCATGCTACAGTGCACGCGTACTGGCAAAGAGCTTCATATTTCACCTCTCCCGTCCACCTTGGTAGCCATTTCAGTCATCACCTGGTCATTGCCGCGTGATCTACCCCTGCACAAAATAGTGCCTTTATGTCTGTCTATATATTTCCCATGTATCCGGTACACTAAACCTCCATTATCGGAGTATGATAAATATGTTTATTGAGCAGCGAAGTCAGGTCCCGGGGAGGGGGCGGGGGCGGCAATATTATGCCAATCTGGTGGGGGGTTTTCGCTGTTGACCCTTGATGCCTGAGAGAGCGAACATTTGTGATGTAAAAAAGATACCCGCATAGAGCGGATATTTTAAAACTTGCAACAGGGGGGTGAGGGGGGAGGGTTCTGAAAATGTTGACAGAGCTGGTCAACGGTAAAAAATACCCCTTTAGGCGGGAGGGTGCCTAGTAGTGGTGGTGAGGGGTAGGGGGGGGGGGGGGTATCGGTAATGCCTGTTGTTGTCTCATGTTGAATTATAGACAGGGGGCTGGTTTAAAGCAGATAGTTACAGAAGCGCATACATGAGAGGCATGGGGGGGAGGGTGGAGGGCTAGGCGGGGCGGGATGGAAGGGGGAGGGGGGTATCGGGTAATGCCTGTTGTTGTCTCATGTTGGATTATAGATAGGGGGCTGGTTAAAGCAGATAGTTACAGAAGCGCATACATGGAGGCATGGGGTGGGGGGGCTAGGCTGGGGCGGGATGGAGGGGGTTTAAGACCTTTTCACCCTCCCGGCATTCCATCTTCCCGACCTTTCCTTTTGATATTTCCAATGTGTACGCCATGTAGGACAATCGTTAGCTACTGCATCTGCACTGGTTGTCCTGGTTTTCGCTTTATATTCATGTATTATGCTGTATTATCAATGACCTATGTATCAGTGGAGACATAAGCGACGATAGAAGCTGAATCAGCTTCCGGCTCATCGAACGTAATACAAAAAAGATATCAGCTTTGCATGCTAACAATCGACACTGACAAACGATCACGAAAGGTTCTTACAAGCAGAGTCGATTACCTATATAAACCGAACGGTCGTGATCGGACTTTTTTCTTTTAAGATATTTATATACTACCTAAGTAGTAAGCAGTAATGTCCGTGATTGGGGAAAGCGGTTTAATTACCTTACTATTTTCATGATTTTGGAACAACCCCCCCCCCCCCCCACTTCCACCTTGCCCCGACTAAATATAAGGTTTCTACATGCAAAACGTCATTGATATACGAATTCGGGAAGTAAGTATTACACGGTATCTCGGAGAGGAAAGATATCTTAAACCTGGTCATTATAATGAAGTCGTGTTTTATAATGATGGCGTACTGAAACGAATATGTCTCATTAAAACCATATTTTTCAAGTCGATGAGAAAAAAAAATCAGCAGACAGCAATCGTGTTCCTTTCATTGATCGGAACACGTGGGTCAAGAACGAAATAAACTTCACTTGGTCATTAGACAAATATGAGAGCCGGTCAAGGTCAGGGACATCACGACATGGGACAACGTCAGGGACATCACGACCGGGGACAAAGTCAGAGACATCCCTCTAGGGGGCAAGGTCAGAGACACCACTATAGGGGACAAGGTCAGACACATCACGATAGAGGACAAGGTCAGGGACGTCACGATAGGGGAAGAAGGTCAGAGACATCACTATAGGGGACAACGTCAGATACATCACGACAGGGGACAAGGTCAAAGACATCACGACAGGGGAGAAGGTGAGGGACATTACAATAGGGGACAAGGTCAGGGACATCACTTTATGGACAAGGTAAGGGAGATCACGACAGGGGCCAAGGTCAGATACATCACGACAGGGGAACAAGGTCAAGGACATCACGACAGGGGAGAAGGTCAAGGACATCATTATAGGGGACAAGGTGAGGGACATCACAATAGGGGAGACGGTCAGGGACATCACTATAGGGTACAAGGTCAGAGACATCACCTTAGGGGACAAGGTCAGAGACATCACTATAGGGGACAAGACAGCAATGCGATCACGACGGGGGACAAGGTCAGATACATCACGACAGGGGACAAGGTCAAGGACATCACGACAGGGAGACAAGGTCACAGGACATCATTATAGGGGACAAGGTGTAGGGACATCACAATAGGGGAGACGGTCAGGGACATCACTATAGGGTACAAGGTCAGAGACATCACCTTAGGGGACAAGGTCAGAGACATCACTATAGGGGACAAGGTCAATGCGATCACGACGGGGGACAAGGTCAGATACATCACGACAGGGGACAAGGTCAGGGACATCTCGACAGGGGACAAGGTCAGGGACATCACGACAGGGGACAAGGTCAGACACATCACGATAGAGGACAAGGTCAGAGACGTCACGATAGGGGAGAAGGTCAGAGGCATCACTATAGGGGACAACGTCAGATACATCACGACAGGGGACAAGGTCAAGGACAGCACGACAGGGGAGAAGGTGAGGGACATTACAATAGGGGACAAGGTCAGGGACATCACTATAGGGGACAAGGTCAGGGAGATCACGACAGGGGACAAGGTCAGATACATCACAACAGGGGACAAGGTCAAGGACATCATTATAGGGGACAAGATGAGGGACATCACAATAGGGGAGACGGCCAGGGACATCACTATAGGGTACAAGGTCAGGGAGATCACGACAGGGGACAAGGTCAGATACATCACGACAGGGGACAAGGTCAAGGACATCGCGACACGGGAGAAGGCCAGATACATCACGACAGGGGACAAGGTCAGACACATCACGATAGAGGAGAAGGTCAGGGACGTCACGATAGGGGAGAAGGTCAGAGACATCACTATAGGGGACAACGTCAGATACATCACGACAGGGGACAAGGTCAAGGACATCACGACAGGGGACAAGGTCAGGGAGATCACGACAGGGGAGAAGGTCAGATACATCAAGACAGGGGACAAGGTCAAGGACATCACGACAGGGGAGAAGGTCAGATACATCACGACAGGGTACAAGGTCAAGGAGATCACGACAGGGGAGAAGGTCAGGGACATTACAATAGAGGACAAGGTCAGGGACATCACTATAGGGGACAAGGTCAGGGAGATCACGACAGGGGACAAGATTAGATACATCACGACAGGGGACAAGGTCAAGGACATCACGACAGGGGAGAAGGTCAGATACATCACGACAGGGGACAAGGTCAAGGACATCATTATAGGGGACAAGGTGAGGGACATCACAATAGGGGAGACGGTCAGGGACATCATTATAGGGTACAAGGTCAGGGAGATCACGACAGGGGACAAGGTCAGACACATCACGATAGAGGAGAAGGTCAGGGACGTCACGATAGGGGAGAAGGTCAGAGATATCACTATAGGGGACAACGTCAGATACATCACGACAGGGGACAAGGTCAAGGACATCACGACAGGGGAGAAGGTCAGGGACATTACAATAGGGGACAAGGTCAGGAACATCACTATAGGGGACAAGGTAAGGGAGATCACGACAGAGGCCAAGGTCAGATACATCACGACAGGGGAGAAGGTCAGGGACATCACGACAGGGGAGAAGGTCAGGGACATCGCTATAGGGGACAAGGTAAGGGAGATCACGAGAGGGGCCAAGGTCAGATACATCACGACAGGGGACAAGGTCAAGGACATCACGACAGGGGAGAAGGTCAGATACATCACGACAGGGGAGAAGGTCAGGGACATCACTATAGGGAACAAGGTGAGGGACATCACAATAGGGGAGGCCCTTTTATACCCCCAACCCAGGGAAGCTAACTTCAGTGACGCTACCCCCTAAACTGACCAATGAGCGATAATGAAAGCAACTGTATTTATACACTTAAAAATAGGGCCAAACTACTACGCATTACTCTCGAAACTTATTAAGCAAGTTATAATTTGCTTAATAAATTCCTTTCGTCTTCCTCCCCTGGCGGATGTTTACTACCCAATCTCACCGACGCGCCCCCTGCCGCCCTACTTCTCAGTCTTCTTCCTACCATTACGCTAGTTCCTATATGCCGTGCTACTTCTTCTCATGCCGCTAGTTCCCCTATGCAAATTTGCTACAGTAACATAAACATGACAGAACATATGGCTTTAAACCGGCGTTGCGTTGTTATGCGCAGCTGATTGCAGGCCCCGGTAGAGCGGCCGCCTTAGTGCCCTGAACTCTACGTGGCGTGTTATATACAGAATATATAGGCTGAATATATATACACTCGAATGTCAGCTGCTCATTTAAGTGGATTTTTTGGCATTTTTCTTCCTATTCAAGCGAAGTAGATTTGAATTGAAGTGTCTCACAAATGAGGACCATTAACACAGTACCACAGAGTAGATATTATACCGACGTCTAGTTGTCCGGCCATCCAACTGGGCAAGCATTGATTGATATACTACAATATGCAGCTTCTCTCTTAATGCAGGTTCCTTGCTTTCACCGCAGCTCTGTTTAAGTCCCAGACGCAGGTGAACAAGACATAGACTGCAGGACTCTTTAATGAGTGTTTTATCCCTGAATTACCTCACATATTATTGATTAGGTACATTGTCTACATTCCATTAAACCGCCTGCTTGCTGGAGAAACAAGGCCTTATGTCAGGAAGTTTGCGGATCGATAATCCAAAGAAATATTCTTCAGTCGCTGCCATTCACCATGCCATTCTCTCCGATTCCTCAGCGCTGAGGAATGTCCAACTGGGACTTATAATATTGGCCCGCCTTCGAAACATGTTTTGGTGCCAGCAAAAGAAAGGAATGATGCAAAGAAAAAGCAAAACCATCGCGGAAAAGCTTGTGTAGTTCTATTTCAGCAACATGTGAGTAATTCCATGAAGACAATCAGGGCTCAATGCTATACGAGTTGATTGTCATCTCCAAAACAGCCCAATCGTTGTCCGTTTCATGTCTTTTCTCTTGACGAGTGGCGTCATGAGATAGATCTATACTCCGACACTCGTGAGTATGAAATTGACATGACACCATGATAACTGATGGTTGGTACACGTGAAAGGTATGCTTGTCTCAAACTGACAAACAAGTGATATACTGCTTTGTTTGTCGGGTTTGTCGGATATATCGCACGTGGAAGACTTCTTGTTGCCACGTGATTGGATAAAAGCAACAGTGACGTCAGTGAATGATTGACAGCCTAGATCGGTATATTATTTGAGCTTCTCATCACCCTCAAAACACCTTTCGAGTCCGCTTCTTGCCTGCGGAATACGGCACCTACAAGGAAAACAACGAATGCGAAAATAAAAACTGGACTGATTAGAGACGCCATGGGATGCCTCGGTTGTGACTTGACAAATGTCTCTTTAAGTTATTTGTGGATAAGGACTCGTTATAGAACCACGTTATCGTTCTGGGCAGAACACAATAACGATCCCGGTGACAGTATAATCGACCATTAGTTACACCTCGTAATTACGGCATGCACGTTGCTATGGCAACGGGCCAACAGGTCAGGAGGCGAGGAGATTGCACGTTCGGCATTGAAATGATGAGCGTTATCCGACCGCGTGATCTGTAATGTATTACGCAATCCTCCCTGGACGGGTGAGGGGGGGGGGGGGAGGTGTTTTCCGGCACCATTGCGCGGGTTGCTATGACGGCGAGGAAGTGGGTGGGTGGGGGTTAACTGGGGGAAGCAGGTCAGGTTCAGCTGAAAACTTTGTCATAGAATTAAACCTACCATAGAAGGTTGTGGGAGGTGATAGGCGAGTGGTGTGTCACTGCCCAGTTAGCAGGGTGAGCTGACATGTATATTAACCACGGGTCATTAAAAACATAATGCGATAATATTTATGGAAATGACCGCCAAATACGTTATCCATGAAGGCAAATGGTCGATTATACTGTAAGGTGATGGACGTATTTACGTTTCGTCAATTGCTTCTAGCTGTCATTAAAGTACGCTGACTCGATCATCACCCAACACCACACGTAACTTGTAACATCGTTTCTTCCTCACAGGTTGACAAATTATCGACTTCCTGTCGATTAGACCAGTAATACGAAGTTACTCCCAAATATAAGACACGTCGTGGGGTGGGGGCAGTGTGGGTGGCCTAATGGTGGAGGGAAGGATTGGGGCGGCGGGGGCGAGATGTCGATCCCCGACTGATAAAGGCAGGATCCATTACATACCTAGGTCGGTGAACAAGTGACGCGGTCGTTGTGACCTTGAAATAACCTTCCGGTCCTTGGCCTGTGGCCGATTGTTTGACTGACCTGTGCACTCTGCATACGATGAATGACGTATTTATGATGGTATTAATTACACCCGGTAATTGAAGGTCAATGTGCAGCGTTCCTTGTCATTGTTGCTGCCATAGTCCTTCGAGTTGGATGGTCTGTTGAGAGTCATATAATGGTTGATTGGTTTGATTGTTTGATTGGTTGGTTGTATATTCAGGACGCTTTAACCACTTTTGGTCATAGTTTGTCAGTCAGTCATACAATGATTTTGTAATAGCATCGACACCGATTATTGTGTGGAATTGGCAAGCGCGCTACTTGATATGAAGAGGGTGGGGCTGTTTGTTCTATTTACCTAACGAAGGATGTGTTTGTTGTGATGAACTGCAGGGGCGGATCTAGGAATTTGCCAAGGGGGTGTTGCTCTTTGAAAACTTGCGACCGGGAGGGGTTGGGGAGTGGGGGTGCTCGGACAAGCCGACTTTAACAGTGTATGTTCAGGTTCCCAAGTGGGGGGGGGGGAGGGTTGCAACTCCGGTACCCCACCCCCCCTAGATCCGCCCCTGAACTGCAAGACGATGCGGATGTGTCATATGACGGGCCGCTACAGCATGCAAACGTTTATAAGAAAATATGGATAATTACTTACTTAGTGGTGGAATATGGAATATATAATCACAATATCACAATATTATATCACAAATAAGTAACAGGGCTAGCGCTTGCCGCATTATCAACGCTCTAACTATATTACCACTACATGATATATGCCATTCAGCTGGGCACGGTCAGATTCATAGTCCGGACACTGTCTACTATGTCAACATGGGTGGGTTTCTGTCCTCTATTGGCGGCATAATACCACTTTTATTAATCACAATGGCAGAAACTGGTGCCGTATAACTTAGAAGGAGAAAATGACGTCACGCATCGGCATATACTACGGGAAGAAGTCGCCATTTTAATTGCTGGCCACGTGGTGTAAATAGCCACGGGAACGACCAAGCGTTCCGGCTATAACGGTGGCAGAATTACTTCTTATTGTTCGAGTGGTATTTCTAAGGGCCATACGAGGCGGGGAGTCTAGTCTCGCACGTCTCCGGTGTCGCCCAGGGAGACGCGCCGCCGATAAAACAAGCGCCCCCTGCCGGTCGATGCAAAAATCAAACGTCGCCACGTGATAACGGCTGCAACGTAACTTTACGAGGCCATTGTTGGGTAATGTTTTACCTCGCGCGCCGTTCTACTCCAAAAGATTCTTGGGTTGACGACGACGTGGCTGACTTGATAACGAGGTAGGAGTCTGGGGCGACGGATGGCAAGTGGAGAGGGGAGGGGGGGGGAGGTGAGGAGGGGGATGAGGAAGGGGGGAGGTAAGTGGGCGCCGGTCGGGCGGGGGGGGGGGAGGGGGTGGTCGAGCGGGGGGAGCAGCCGTGTTGGCACAGTCAAGGCAGAGAGCAAATCTCTGGGTACAAAAACTAAAGTCCTACGATAGGAGTCACATCGGGCGTCGCTCCGTGCGACCGCTTCCTAACTTTACACGTCTCCGTCCTGGGTGACACTGGCAATGTACGGGACACATATATCGTGCGTGTCTATAGATGTCTGGAGAGCACAGGTTAAAGCCAGTTGGGCGGTTGCAGCCATTGGTATGTATGGCCCATGCCATTTAACTGATGCACATAAGCGCACTCGCTCAATTAGTAAGGAGTCTAAAATGCGTTGCTTCTGCAAATCCATATCCTACGATGGATCGTTATTGACATGTGGGACACCATACAATATAATATTCACTTCGCTCTGGAGAAACACTTGTGGGCGACAAAAGGCATCGCAATTACTTGTGGAATTATTGCAAAAGGTGATGTATAATTAAAGTCTGCACCACCGTCAACTATGGATTGCTTCATTGCAAATTCCGTCAGCGTTCTCGTCACATACTACTTGTTTAGTGTACCCCTCTCTCCCTCTCTCCCTCCCTGTGTGTCACTCGTTCTCTCTCTGTCTCTCTCTCCCTCTCTCGCTCTTTCTCTATGGTATATCTGTATATAATGCGTATGTTCAATTGATTATTGAAGGTGTAACGTACGGAATGGGCTGATGGCACAATGCTTGCCCTATAGCTACCACAGTGCACGCAGACGTCAGCCAAGGGCATAGTCTTCTTGTGCGCCAGACGACCCTCTGTAGAGATTAGCTTGACTTGAAGATGCATGGCGAAAGGGGGGGGGGGGGCGGGGGTGGTACTGCGGTACATGTCACGTGACAATGAAAATGTGCTATATGATGCCCCTTCAGCCCTCCAAATAATCTACACATTTCTAAACGTAATACCAAAATGTAAATGTAAAGGTTTAAAATAATGAGCCATTTTCCCACCTAAAAATGAGACATTCATGTAAAAGAGATACTCATTGTGCTGACAACAATGTCCCTGCACCCCCCCCCCCCCCCCCCCTCACTCACAAACAAACCTACCGACCAATTCAAGCAAGATTTAAATTAAGTTGGCCGCCTCGTATGGTGAGTGTGTATGTGTGGTGGGGGGGGGGGGCACTTGGACTTATGGCCGACCGCATGAGAGATACAGAGAGTGCTGCTCAGTCCGGACAACGGCTCTCACCCCCCGGGGGAGTACTATTATATAAATGTGGTGGGGGGGGGGGGGTCGCGGGTGCCTTGCTGCATGAGGGAGAAATGTATTAAGTACCGCCCCCCTGGTTCTCACCTCACCGTTATATAAATATGCTATCATCTGTGGGACAAACACATCGCTCAATCACGCAAAAACGAGCTTCGGGTTCTCGTAGCGTGTTCAGTGCACTTACCCCCCTCCCCCTCATTGATATTCCCTCAGACCTTCCGAGATGGCAAAATCACTTTCGCGTGAAAAAGATTGCCGGCAGAAGTCGTGAACCTAAGCTAACCCTATACACCGGTCCACGACTCCATTATAAACACGGTAAACGAGATTTTTTGTTTCATTTGCCGTGATAATAATTGATTGAAGTGTGTTTATTTCGCACAACTTAGGCCATGGGCCAATGGTACAACACATTTACACATTATTTGGTAACAGTGCACAGTCATCCATAATCTTAAAACAATGATACGTGTATGCTGCCAAATTACATAGAATCTTGACATTCGTAGTTTTCATTATTGTGTGAAAATTAGCTCTGGTATCATATTTGTCAGGAATACAAATGTCATACTTTGTTCGTATATCACAATATTGCGGACAAACCATGACAAAGTGAAGCTCATCTCCTAGCACCCTTACATTCTGATTAAGACAATAATTGCAATATCTTTCCTCACTGGGAACACGACCGCGAACCTTTTCTATTGGTAATTTATGGCTAGAACATCTTAGTTTGGCAAGTGCAGTCCTGTGATTGTATATTGTGCAACATTGCAGATAAGGTTCTAACTCCAAGTGACACTTAAACTGTTTATAATGGTCAAGCTTTGAAAGACTGTCAACGTTATCGGACCATTCCTGTAGTGATATATCAGATAAACGCTGTTTAAATTCAGATAAAAAACAATTGACGTCTCCCACACCTTGCGACACCCAGACATGGCCGTAACCATACTTATACAGTAGATCACGGATACATGTCGCCCAAGTCAATTGTCCAGCTTCTTCTAAACAGAATAGTTTATTATAACAACTGTTAGTGTACCGACTCCGTGTATGTATAATATTTAACCAGAACTTAACACATCGGGTCATGTATGAGACGTAGATTGGCTTCCTGCCGCATTCCCCTAGCACAGTCCGGGGTTCGTGAGGGTAGCCCTATTATAAGTTTACAGTATCTGATGTGACACTTTTCAATCTGGGGGCGGTAGCTATATCCCCATACGTCAGATCCATAGAGTATAATAGGTAAAATCATTTTATCAAACAATTCGAGGCTGACCCTCACTGGCAAGTCTCCACATTTTGATCTGATATTTCTGACGATAAACATTGCTCGTTCCGCTTGCTTTACTAACGTTTCAAGGGCTGCTGTCCATTTTAATGAAGAAGAAAAAAGAATGCCGAGATATTTGTAGTACGTGACGGTTTGTATAATTTTTCCGTTAAAAAACCATCGTCCAAGTTTACCGTCATTTCCAAAAACTACTATTTTAGTTTTTGAAATGTTAACGTGTAATCCATATCTTTGACAGAATTCTCCTAGAGTGTCTAATTGCTTCTGCAGACGGCCAACCGAATCATTAACAACCGCAATATCGTCTGCGTACATAAGCATAAAAACGCCTGGGAATACTTCATCAATGAACACTCCGGGACAACCCTGCTGCTTACACATAGCTTCAAATTCTTGTATATACATGATAAACATAAACGGACTTATCATACACCCTTGTCGAGTGCCAACTCCACAGTCAAAATATTCAGATATGCCTTCGGACGTCTTAACACATGATTTAAGTTTCGAATACATATCTCTAAGGACATCGATGACATGGCCGTGAACACCGTCCTTCATAAGTCTATAAAACAACTTGGTATGCGGAACTGAGTCCAACGCCTTTGAAAAGTCGACGAAAGCGCAATAGATGCGACCGCCCTTTTTGCATAAATACTTTTGAGCCAGAGCGTACAAACTAAAGATGTGATCTACAGTCGATCTACTTTTCCGATATGCACATTGACTCTCAGATAGTTTACCATTGTGCTCGGCCCATATAGATAACCTATTGTTCAAAACTTTTGTGAAGATTTTGCTGATGGCGCATAACAACGATATACCACGGTAATTGTTCACGTCTGTCTTCGACCCAGTCTTATGGATAGGACTAATAACAGCTTTACACCACTCATCTGGGAACATTCCTTTAGTTAATATAGAATTGAAAAGACGGTGCAAACAACCTATGATTATATGCTTCCCCGATTTAATCATTTCGTATACAGGCCCGTCTGGACCCCCTGCTTTACCATTTGGTAATTGTACAAGGACATCATCTATTTCATTGACTGTAATTTCAGAGTTAAGCGGAGTCGGGTTGTTTTCCATACAGGTGTCACATTCTTTGTCATGTTCATTTACATATCTCTTAACTTCATCGTCGAATTTAGTGCCAGTGTCGGCACTTTCATTCAGCAACGAGCTAAAGTGTTCTAACCATTGATCAACCGAAATATTTTGTGATGGCTGCGATCTGATCTTAAATCTTACTTTACTTTAATTTATCTTACTCCAGAAATCCTTTTGATTGTGTAGTGAATGATTGAGAGCATGATATTGCTTAGTTTCGTACATTCGTCTTTTTCTTTTACACAGATCTTTAAATTCACGCGTTGCACAGTGATAAAGCTCACAGTCATGGTCAGTTCTCGTGTCTTTATATTGGCTCAGCGAACGAATCTTTTTAGATCTTAATACGGAGCATTCATCATCCCACCACTCGGCACCTGTTTTGCGGTTGGCCGATACCTTGACTTTCGAACGCCGCATACAAGTTGCTGCGCGCTGGAGAGCATGAGAAAGTTTGTCAACTGCATTATTTACATCACCATTATTTAAAGCGGAGTCAGCATCTTTCAGAATGTAAAAGTTATAAATTAAGGTCGCAGTTGATTTACTAGAGTGCGACCTACATAACGGAAGTGAGAAGAGAACCGCTTGTTTCAATTCGGTGAAGTGTTGATAAGCCGGCAGTTTTTGGAAGGTTGTATCTATTTGGACATGATTGCGGGATCGAAGGTATATTAATTAGTCTTTGGTTTGAATCTTGGTAACATTTAGTAACGATATATACTTAAATATTTGTGTATAATTAGATTATTTGTTCTGCATAGTCATCTTGTTATTTGTTGACATTCTGCTGTGTCAAACTGCATCAAATTGCTAATGTCATTTCAGCTAACAGTTGGACGTTGGCTTACATGATATATCCTAATGTGTCTATATTTGCACTTTTATTGTTGCAGTTTCACGTTAAATAAACCAAAAGAACTGTGACTCAAAGAAGAATTGTGGTACACTAATTCGAACAACCGACTTAAAGCACACAGAATATCTGCACTGCGTTCATCACTTAGGATTTCTATGTACTCATTCATTCTAGATGGATCCCAGCGATAAACGGGGAGGGTTGGTGCATGTTGGTTGTCAACGCGCGCTCGTTCGCTGTTACATTTGAAGAAGCTCACAATTGGAAAATGATCTGAACCGCTAATCATGTCTACCTTAAAATCCGTTACGAAAGGAAAGATACTAGTGGAAGCTAACATGGAATCAACAAGGCTAGCTGCGTCCATTTGGCGAGCAGAAAGTAAATTCTCCGTCGGGATCACTGACGCTTCTACCATTTAGCATATGGACATCAAAACGCTTGCACAAGTTCAACAAAGAGTGACCAAAACGACTAACCCTAGTTTTGCTATCTCTCGACTTACGCTCTATATTAAACGTGTCGCCACTATACCACTCTGCATTGGGAATGAAATTTAGATTACCGTCGTGGAAAAAATCCGACTCATCGCTTGTGCGTGCGTTAAAATCCCCTGCTATTAACACATGACAATTTTCATTTTCACATAACACATCTGCTAGATATCGTTCACACTCCATTACACCATCGACCACATCCCTGTTGTCATAAAAAGTAGAACCATCACTTGGAATGTAAACACAGACAATTATAACATCTTTATCGAGACCCATTGCATCCTTATCAGCTCTAAAGTACATTCCATAATCTGTTCGAGTTAGGAGTCGTAAACTCTTACTTAATCTTTTACTCACAAACACAGACAGTCCTCCGGGAGTCCTACCGTACTTAGCCCTCCTTTTTCCGTGCATAAAGTATCCTGTGTGGTTATCGAGTAAATCGTCGACATCTTTATCACCTTTTGTCCATGTTTCACTTAAGGCAATCACATCAAATTGTTCTAAGTAGGGTACAAAATTTGGGCAGTTTCTGGCATCGCGTAGACCGTGTACATTCCAATACACAAATTTGAGGTCGTTGGCAGGAGCAATTCGGGCCGGGCCAATGTTCTATTGGCGAATGGATGTGGTGCACACAATCTGTCCGTTGTCATCGACTATAAAGGTTTCGTTATCCACGTGAAGTTTGTCGTAACGTAGACTGGCCCGCTTCCCATGGTCTTTGGCCTCCTTCATCTTCGGGTATAGGGTCTTGCGGACATCTCGGACGCGTTGGCTGAAGTCTTCGCTTATCTTCAGGGGCGAGCTTTTCGGCAACGTTCTCGCTTTTTCCAGTACTTCGTTTTTCTTTTTCCATTGGAGAAATTTGACGATAATTGGCCGTGTTCGGTTTTCTTGTTTCTTGCCAAGCCTGTATGCTCGCTCGATCTCCCACATGTTGTTGTCGCCGGCGTCTGTTATTTTCAAACATTCTCGCATAGCGTGACGGACCGTCTCTTCCCTTTTTTCCCGGGTTTCCCCGCTTCCTTCTTGAAGGCCAAAGAATAAAAGGTTATTTCGGCGAGAGTATTCTTCTTGACGGGTTATGTCACTATGCAGTTGTTTCATCCTTCCTTCCATGGTCTGTTTCTCTCTTTCCATCTGTTTATTTGCATCGCCTTGCTGAGTGCTGAGCTCTTCCTGCCTGGTACTGTGAAATTCGATGGCCGCTGTACAGAGCTCAAGTTTGTCGTCCACGTTTGCCATGTGTTCTTCTATATGGCTCGAGTGCGCCTGAAGCTCACACTGGGCCTCCCGGACGGCCTTTACGTCTTTCCGAAGCTCAGTAACCAGTGTCACCAGTGTTGTGAGCAGTTTTTCAGTGGTTTCACCGACCTTCATCTGCTCAAGTTCCTCCTCGGGCAGAAGGTCAAACCTAGAGGGCTCGCCTTTAGCCCAGGTACACGTCTCCGCACGGCTTGACGAAAATGGCTTCTTTGGCATGGAACTGTCGTTATCACTGCTGGAACTCCCTCCACTGTTTCGTGACTTCCTCTTTGATTGGGCTTGTTTCCAAATATCCGACATATTCCTGAGTACTTCTTCTGCCTCGACGGAGGGTAGGAAAATAGTGGGCCCTTGATATTCTGGTTATATTGGTCATAAAATCGAGAGCTCTTAATTCGTGTGTGCAGCTGTGCAGCGCCACCTATCGATAATAAGAAATAGCACTGCCTGGGTTGTCTCGAACTAAAGCGAATTGCCACGCGTGTTAATTACAGAGATATGATAACAATGAGAAAATATAACAGAGACATGGGGCATACCAACTATGAATGGGAAAGGTAAGCGGGTGGTGGCATAATTATCCACGAACCGTCGCGGTCCATAACTAGCTGATTATATATTATTTGTGATTTGTGGAAATTGTATCCAAAGGAAAAACTATTAAGCTACTGCCGTTGATCCAATGCAATGAGTAGGCCGGGAACCGAAAGCAAAACCTGGGGAGCAGGCTACATAACGAAATAGGGTTGTGACTACTACTAAAATGTTACGGCAGTAAAAATCGTATTTTAAGAGATCTGTTAAAATATTGACCATATTTTTTGCAATATATGATGCTGTTGCGTGTTTATGCCGTGTGCATGTCGAGGACTCCTGGAATCCTGCCGTTTGGCTATTGATAAAAACGCTTCAGCAACTACTGGTGGTCATGCAGGCCTCCCGGGGCCTGCAACTGCACACTGCCCGAACACGCAACGGCGGTTCCAGGGTCCGTGTATATACCGTCCAATCGTTTTTCGTTTTTAAAATGATCATAAGAAAAACGAACCAACAACCGTTTTTCATGTTTCGTCGAGCGACATAGAAAACGGCATAGAAAACAGTAACCGTTTTTCGTTTTTTCGTTTTCGAAACGAAAAATGGTTATGCATAACGCAACCGTTTTTCTTGTCGCTGGATACACGCAATGCACCATTCGCGTTGCGTACGGTATTCGCCAGGTGGCAATGCCGCTCAGGACCCCAAGTTCAAGGTAAAGAGGGAAAACACTGGGTGCACGTCTTTGGTAGGTATTCCTCCCGAACCTTCTTTCATCCAGGTCGGGTGCGCGAGCATTCATTCGGCATGCCGATTGTAAACCGTTCAAAACATCACGGGCCGGCATTCGAGAGAAGATAGCGGCTGATTGAAAAGTGATAGACTAGGCTTGTTCCGTTGCCCTAAATGTATGGACTTGACCAGTGTGAACATTTCACAGGCATACGGCGTAGCCCTATCGGCAGGCCAGGATAAGGTTGAGTATACAGGGCGGAATACCGTCCTGGCCCCCGAGAAATGCACCCATTGTGGCGCGTGGCGGCCTGTAATCGTTAATAATATGCATTATATATACATATCTACATAACATGCAGTGATTTTTCTCAGTCCGCCAACCTGCTGTTTGGTCCCATTCCCATTACGCACCGCGGCCTCGCTGGTCCCATTCCCTGTACGCACGGCGGCCTCGCTGGTTCCATTCCCTTTACGCACGGCGGCCCCTCCGTCCTTCCAACTCAAGCCGCCAGCAGCCCCAACTACTCTCATCTTCCGGTAATACTCCGGTCACCGAGTAATACTCCCCCCCCCCCGGAACTTCGACGCCGTCGTTGCCGATAGACGCCTCCACTTCCCACGCTGTCAGTGACTCGAAGCTTGTCAAAGGGATCGGTCAGGCGCGTTGGAGAGATAAAAGCCGGGGTTTGTCTTACCATACAGATGACAGGTCACCAAGGTCAAGGTCACTAAAACCCGGGCATCTGTCCTCGCGAACCCCCTCGCCCTAACCCCTCCGACAGACCCGGCTGTTGTGGACACAAGTAAAATATTGGTCTTGGCACACGACTTCATCCCGGAGGGAGAGATACAGATGGAGGGAGCGGGGGGGGGGGGGGGGTGGCGGTGGGAGCAGCGTATCTCCATGCTAAATAGGTTTTGATTCGTCGTCAATGAATGGTTGAATTTCACATAACGGATGATCGATCACGCTATTAAAGTCGCCGTAAACTGTAAATGCACTGATTAGTGTCCCAGAAACGTCCGGAAACTGGACTGCGCAGGAATTCTCAGATGCGGTGTAATTTGTTTTCTTTCTGGGAGTAACCTATCGATCATCGGGCAGTAATCATCGCTATCTCACCACCTGCATCATGATGTATTAGTGCAGTAATCATCGCTATCTCACCACCTGCATCATGGTGTATTAGTGCAGTAATCATCGCTATCTCACCACATGCATCATGGTGTATTAGTGCAGTAATCATCGCTATCTCACCACCTGCATCATGGTGTATTAGTGCCGTAATCATCGCTATCTCACCACCTGCATCATGATGTATTAGTGCAGTAATCATCGCTATCTCACCACCTGCATCATGGTGTATTAGTGCAGTAATCATCGCTATCTCACCACATGCATCATGGTGTATTAGTGCAGTAATCATCGCTATCTCACCACCTGCATCATGGTGTATTAGTGCCGTAATCATCGCTATCTCACCACCTGCATCATGATGTATTAGTGCAGTAATCATCGCTATCTCACCACCTGCATCATGGTGTATTAGTGCCGTAATCATCGCTATCTCACCACCTGCATCATGATGTATTAGTGCAGTAATCATCGCTATCTCACCACATGCATCATGGTGTATAAGTGCAGTAATCATCGCTATCTCACCACCTGCATCATGGTGTATTAGTGCCGTAATCATCGCTATCTCACCACCTGCATCATGATGTATTAGTGCAGTAATCATCGCTATCTCACCACCTGCATCATGATGTATTAGTGCAGTAATCATCGCTATCTCACCACCTGCATCATGATGTATTAGTGCAGTAATCATCGCTATCTCACCACCTGCATCATGATGTATTAGTGCAGTAATCATCGCTATCTCACCACCTGCATCATGGTGTATTAGTGCAGTAATCATCCCTATCTCACCACCTGCATCATGGTGTATTAGTGCCGTAATCATCGCTATCTCACCACCTGCATCATGATGTATTAGTGCAGTAATCATCCCTATCTCACCACCTGCATCATGATGTATTAGTGCAGTAATCATCGCTATCTCACCACCTGCATCATGATGTATTAGTGCAGTAATCATCGCTATCTCACCACCTGCATCATGATGTATTAGTGCAGCAATCATCGCTATCTCACCACCTGCATCATGGTGTATTAGTGCCGTAATCATCGCTATCTCACCACCTGCATCATGATGTATTAGTGCAGTAATCATCCCTATCTCACCACCTGCATCATGATGTATTAGTGCAGTAATCATCGCTATCTCACCACCTGCATCATGATGTATTAGTGCAGTAATCATCCCTATCTCACCACCTGCATCATGATGTATTAGTGCAGTAATCATCGCTATCTCTCCACCTGCATCATGGTGTATTAGTGCCGTAATCATCGCTATCTCACCACCTGCATCATGATGTATTAGTGCAGTAATCATCCCTATCTCACCACCTGCATCATGGTGTATTAGTGCCGTAATCATCGCTATCTCACCACCTGCATCATGGTGTATTAGTGCAGTAATCATCGCTATCTCACCACCTGCATCATGGTGTATTAGTGCAGTAATCATCGCTATCTCACCACCTGCATCATGATGTATTAGTGCAGTAATCATCCCTATCTCACCACCTGCATCATGATGTATTAGTGCAGTAATCATCGCTATCTCACCACCTGCATCATGATGTATTAGTGCAGTAATCATCGCTATCTCACCACCTGCATCATGGTGTATTAGTGCCGTAATCATCGCTATCTCACCACCTGCATCATGATGTATTAGTGCAGTAATCATCCCTATCTCACCACCTGCATCATGATGTATTAGTGCAGTAATCATCGCTATCTCACCACCTGCATCATGGTGTATTAGTGCAGTAATCATCGCTATCTCACCACCTGCATCATGGTGTATTAGTGCCGTAATCATCGCTTTCTCACCACCTGCATCATGATGTATTAGTGCAGTAATCATCGCTATCTCACCACCTGCATCATGATGTATTAGTGCAGTAATCATCGCTATCTCACCACCTGCATCATGATGTATTAGTGCAGTAATCATCGCTATCTCACCACATGCATCATGGTGTATTAGTGCCGTAATCATCGCTATCTCACCACCTGAATCATGATGTATTAGTGCAGTAATCATCGCTATCTCACCACCTGCATCATGGTGTATTAGTGCAGTAATCATCGCTATCTCACCACCTGCATCATGGTGTATTAGTGCAGTAATCATCGCTATCTCACCACCTGCATCATGGTGTATTAGTGCCGTAATCATCGCTATCTCACCACCTGCATCATGGTGTATTAGTGCAGTAATCATCCCTATCTCACCACCTGCATCATGATGTATTAGTGCAGTAATCATCGCTATCTCACCACCTGCATCATGATGTATTAGTGCCGTAATCATCGCTATCTCACCACCTGCATCATGATGTATTAGGGCAGTAATCATCGCTATCTCACCACCTGCATCATGATGTATTAGTGCAGTAATCATCGCTATCTCACCACCTGCATCATGATGTATTAGTGCAGTAATCATCGCTATCTCACCACCTGCATCATGATGTATTAGTGCCGTAATCATCGCTATCTCACCACCTGCATCATGATGTATTAGTGCAGTAATCATCGCTATCTCACCACCTGCATCATGATGTATTAGTGCAGTAATCATCGCTATCTCACCACCTGCATCATGATGTATTAGTCCAGTAATCATCGCTATCTCACCACCTGCATCATGATGTATTAGTGCAGTAATCATCGCTATCTCACCACCTGCATCATGATGTATTAGTGCCGTAATCATCGCTATCTCACCACCTGCATCATGATGTATTAGTGCAGTAATCATCGCTATCTCACCACCTGCATCATGATGTATTAGTGCAGTAATCATCGCTATCTCACCACCTGCATCATGATGTATTAGTGCAGTAATCATCCCTATCTCACCACCTGCATCATGATGTATTAGTGCAGTAATCATCGCTATCTCACCACCTGCATCATGGTGTATTAGTGCCGTAATCATCGCTATCTCACCACCTGCATCATGATGTATTAGTGCAGTAATCATCGCTATCTCACCACCTGCATCATGGTGTATTAGTGCCGTAATCATCGCTATCTCACCACCTGCATCATGGTGTATTAGTGCAGTAATCATCGCTATCTCACCACCTGCATCATGGTGTATTAGTGCAGTAATCATCGCTATCTCACCACCTGCATCATGGTGTATTAGTGCCATAATCATCGCTATCTCACCACCTGCATCATGATGTATTAGTGCAGCAATCATCGCTATCTCACCACCTGCATCATGATGTATTAGTGCAGTAATCATCCCTATCTCACCACCTGCATCATGATGTATTAGTGCAGTAATCATCCCTATCTCACCGCCTGCATCATGGTGTATTAGTGCCGTAATCATCGCTATCTCACCACCTGCATCATGATGTATTAGTGCAGTAATCATCGCTATCTCACCACCTGCATCATGGTGTATTAGTGCCGTAATCATCGCTATCTCACCACCTGCATCATGATGTATTAGTGCCGTAATCATCGCTATCTCACCACCTGCATCATGATGTATTAGTGCCGTAATCATCCCTATCTCACCACCTGCATCATGATGTATTAGTGCAGTAATCATCGCTATCTCACCACCTGCATCATGATGTATTAGTGCCGTAATCATCGCTATCTCACCACCTGCATCATGATGTATTAGTGCAGTAATCATCCCTATCTCACCACCTGCATCATGATGTATTAGTGCCGTAATCATCGCTATCTCACCACCTGCATCATGGTGTATTAGTGCCGTAATCATCGCTATCTCACCACCTGCATAATGGTGTATTAGTGCAGTAATCATCCCTATCTCACCACCTGCATCATGATGTATTAGTGCCGTAATCATCGCTATCTCACCACCTGCATCATGGTGTATTAGTGCAGTAATCATCGCTATCTCACCACCTGCATCATGATGTATTAGTGCGGTAATCATCGCTATCTCACCACCTGCATCATGGTGTATTAGTGCCGTAATCATCCTTGTCTCACCACCTGCATCATGATGTATTAGTGCAGTAATCATCGCTATCTCACCACCTGCATCATGGTGTATTAGTGCCGTAATCATCCCTGTCTCGCCACCTGCATCATGATGTATTAGTGCAGTAATCATCGCTATCTCACCACCTGCATCATGGTGTATTAGTGTCGTAATCATCGCTATCTCACCACCTGCATCATGATGTATTAGTGCCGTAATCATCCCTATCTCACCACCTGCATCATGATGTATTAGTGCAGTAATCATCGCTATCTCACCACCTGCATCATGGTGTATTAGTGCAGTAATCATCCCTATCTCACCACCTGCATCATGATGTATTAGTGCAGTAATCATCGCTATCTCACCACCTGCATCATGATGTATTAGTGCAGTAATCATCGCTATCTCACCACCTGCATCATGATGTATTAGTCCAGTAATCATCGCTATCTCACCACCTGCATCATGATGTATTAGGGCAGTAATCATCGCTATCCCACCACCTGCATCATGATGTATTAGTGCCGTAATCATCGCTATCTCACCACCTGCATCATGATGTATTAGTGCAGTAATCATCGCTATCTCACCACCTGCATCATGATGTATTAGTGCAGTAATCATCGCTATCTCACCACCTGCATCATGATGTATTAGTGCAGTAATCATCCCTATCTCACCACCTGCATCATGATGTATTAGTGCAGTAATCATCGCTATCTCACCACCTGCATCATGGTGTATTAGTGCCGTAATCATCGCTATCTCACCACCTGCATCATGATGTATTAGTGCAGTAATCATCGCTATCTCACCACCTGCATCATGGTGTATTAGTGCCGTAATCATCGCTATCTCACCACCTGCATCATGGTGTATTAGTGCAGTAATCATCGCTATCTCACCACCTGCATCATGGTGTATTAGTGCAGTAATCATCGCTATCTCACCACCTGTATCATGGTGTATTAGTGCCGTAATCATCGCTATCTCACCACCTGCATCATGATGTATTAGTGCAGCAATCATCGCTATCTCACCACCTGCATCATGATGTATTAGTGCAGTAATCATCCCTATCTCACCACCTGCATCATGATGTATTAGTGCAGTAATCATCCCTATCTCACCGCCTGCATCATGGTGTATTAGTGCCGTAATCATCGCTATCTCACCACCTGCATCATGATGTATTAGTGCAGTAATCATCGCTATCTCACCACCTGCATCATGGTGTATTAGTGCCGTAATCATCGCTATCTCACCACCTGCATCATGATGTATTAGTGCCGTAATCATCGCTATCTCACCACCTGCATCATGATGTATTAGTGCCGTAATCATCCCTATCTCACCACCTGCATCATGATGTATTAGTGCAGTAATCATCGCTATCTCACCACCTGCATCATGATGTATTAGTGCCGTAATCATCGCTATCTCACCACCTGCATCATGATGTATTAGTGCAGTAATCATCCCTATCTCACCACCTGCATCATGATGTATTAGTGCCGTAATCATCGCTATCTCACCACCTGCATCATGGTGTATTAGTGCCGTAATCATCGCTATCTCACCACCTGCATAATGATGTATTAGTGCAGTAATCATCCCTATCTCACCACCTGCATCATGATGTATTAGTGCCGTAATCATCGCTATCTCACCACCTGCATCATGGTGTATTAGTGCAGTAATCATCGCTATCTCACCACCTGCATCATGATATATTAGTGCGGTAATCATCGCTATCTCACCACCTGCATCATGGTGTATTAGTGCCGTAATCATCCTTGTCTCACCACCTGCATCATGATGTATTAGTGCAGTAATCATCGCTATCTCACCACCTGCATCATGGTGTATTAGTGCCGTAATCATCCCTGTCTCGCCACCTGCATCATGATGTATTAGTGCAGTAATCATCGTTATCTCACCACCTGCATCATGGTGTATTAGTGTCGTAATCATCGCTATCTCACCACCTGCATCATGATGTATTAGTGCCGTAATCATCCCTATCTCACCACCTGCATCATGATGTATTAGTGCAGTAATCATCGCTATCTCACCACCTGCATCATGGTGTATTAGTGCAGTAATCATCGCTATCTCACCACCTGCATCATGATGTATTAGTGCCGTAATCATCCCTATCTCACCACCTGCATCATGGTGTATTAGTGCAGTAATCATCCCTATCTCACCACCTGCATCATGGTGTATTACTGCAGTAATCATCCCTATCTCACCACCTGCATCATGGTGTATTAGTGCAGTAATCATCGCTATCTCACCACCTGCATCATGATGTATTAGTGCCGTAATCATCCCTATCTCACCACCTGCATCATGGTGTATTAGTGCAGTAATCATCCCTATCTCACCACCTGCATCATGGTGTATTAGTGCAGTAATCATCGCTATCTCACCACCTGCATCATGATGTATTAGTGCCGTAATCATCCCTATCTCACCACCTGCATCATGGTGTATTAGTGCAGTAATCATCCCTATCTCACCACCTGCATCATGGTGTATTACTGCAGTAATCATCCCTATCTCACCACCTGCATCATGGTGTATTAGTGCCGTAATCATCGCTATCTCACCACCTGCATCATGATGTATTAGTGCCGTAATCATCGCTATCTCACCACCTGCACCATGATGTATTAGTGCCGTAATCATCCCTATCTCACCACCTGCATCATGATGTATTAGTGCCGTAATCATCGCTATCTCACCACCTGCATCATGGTGTATTAGTGCCGTAATCATCCCTATCTCACCATCTGCATCATGGTGTATTAGTGCCGTAATCATCCCTATCTCACCACCTGCATCATGATGTATTAGTGCAGTAATCATCGCTATCTCACCACCTGCATCATGATGTATTAGTGCAGTAATCATCGCTATCTCACCACCTGCATCATGATGTATTAGTGCCGTAATCATCGCTATCTCACCACCTGCATCATGATGTATTAGTGCAGTAATCATCGCTATCTCAACACCTGCATCATGGTGTATTAGTGCAGTAATCATCGCTATCTCACCACCTGCATCATGATGTATTAGTGCAGTAATCATCGCTATCTCACCACCTGCATCATGGTGTATTAGTGCAGTAATCATCGCTATCTCACCACCTGCATCATGATGTATTAGTGCAGTAATCATCGCTATCTCACCACCTGCATCATGATGTATTAGTGCAGTAATCATCCCTATCTCACCACCTGCATCATGATGTATTAGTGCAGTAATCATCGCTATCTCACCACCTGCATCATGATGTATTAGTGCAGTAATCATCGCTATCTCACCACCAGCATCATGATGTATTAGTGCAGTAATCATCCCTATCTCACCACCTGCATCATGATGTATTAGTGCAGTAATCATCGCTATCTCACCACCTGCATCATGGTGTATTAGAGCCGTGATCATCGCTATCTCACCACCTGCATCATGATGTATTAGTGCAGTAATCATCGCTATCTCACCACCTGCATCATGATGTATTAGTGCAGTAATCATCGCTATCTCACAACCTGCATCATGATGTATTAGTGCCGCAATCATCGCTATCTCACCACCTGCATCATGATGTATTAGTGCAGTAATCATCGCTATCTCACCACCTGCATAATGATGTATTAGTGCAGTAATCATCGCTATCTCACCACCTGCATCATGATGTATTAGTGCAGTAATCATCCCTATCTCACCACCTGCATCATGATGTATTAGTGCAGTAATCATCGCTATCTCACCACCTGCATCATGGTGTATTAGTGCCGTAATCATCGCTATCTCACCACCTGCATCATGATGTATTAGTGCAGTAATCATCGCTATCTCACCACCGACATCATGGTGTATTAGTGCCGTAATCATCGCTATCTCACCACCTGCATCATGGTGTATTAGTGCCGTAATCATCGCTATCTCACCACCTGCATCATGGTGTATTAGTGCCGTAATCATCGCTATCTCACCACCTGCATCATGATGTATTAGTGCAGTAATCATCGCTATCTCACCGCCTGCATCATGATGTATTAGTGCAGTAATCATCGCTATCTCACCACCTGCATCATGGTGTATTAGTGCCGTAATCATCGCTATCTCACCACCTGCATCATGATGTATTAGTGCCGTAATCATCGCTATCTCTCCACCTGCATCATGGTGTATTAGTGCCGTAATCATCGCTATCTCACCACCTGCATCATGATGTATTAGTGCAGTAATCATCCCTATCTCACCACCTGCATCATGGTGTATTAGTGCCGTAATCATCGCTATCTCACCACCTGCATCATGGTGTATTAGTGCAGTAATCATCGCTATCTCACCACCTGCATCATGGTGTATTAGTGCAGTAATCATCGCTATCTCACCACCTGCATCATGATGTATTAGTGCAGTAATCATCCCTATCTCACCACCTGCATCATGATGTATTAGTGCAGTAATCATCGCTATCTCACCACCTGCATCATGATGTATTAGTGCAGTAATCATCGCTATCTCACCACCTGCATCATGGTGTATTAGTGCCGTAATCATCGCTATCTCACCACCTGCATCATGATGTATTAGTGCAGTAATCATCCCTATCTCACCACCTGCATCATGATGTATTAGTGCAGTAATCATCGCTATCTCACCACCTGCATCATGGTGTATTAGTGCAGTAATCATCGCTATCTCACCACCTGCATCATGGTGTATTAGTGCCGTAATCATCGCTTTCTCACCACCTGCATCATGATGTATTAGTGCAGTAATCATCGCTATCTCACCACCTGCATCATGATGTATTAGTGCAGTAATCATCGCTATCTCACCACCTGCATCATGATGTATTAGTGCAGTAATCATCGCTATCTCACCACATGCATCATGGTGTATTAGTGCCGTAATCATCGCTATCTCACCACCTGAATCATGATGTATTAGTGCAGTAATCATCGCTATCTCACCACCTGCATCATGGTGTATTAGTGCAGTAATCATCGCTATCTCACCACCTGCATCATGGTGTATTAGTGCAGTAATCATCGCTATCTCACCACCTGCATCATGGTGTATTAGTGCCATAATCATCGCTATCTCACCACCTGCATCATGGTGTATTAGTGCAGTAATCATCGCTATCTCACCACCTGCATCATGGTGTATTAGTGCAGTAATCATCGCTATCTCACCACCTGCATCATGGTGTATTAGTGCCATAATCATCGCTATCTCACCACCTGCATCATGATGTATTAGTGCAGCAATCATCGCTATCTCACCACCTGCATCATGATGTATTAGTGCAGTAATCATCCCTATCTCACCACCTGCATCATGATGTATTAGTGCAGTAATCATCCCTATCTCACCGCCTGCATCATGGTGTATTAGTGCCGTAATCATCGCTATCTCACCACCTGCATCATGATGTATTAGTGCAGTAATCATCGCTATCTCACCACCTGCATCATGGTGTATTAGTGCCGTAATCATCGCTATCTCACCACCTGCATCATGATGTATTAGTGCCGTAATCATCGCTATCTCACCACCTGCATCATGATGTATTAGTGCCGTAATCATCCCTATCTCACCACCTGCATCATGATGTATTAGTGCAGTAATCATCGCTATCTCACCACCTGCATCATGATGTATTAGTGCCGTAATCATCGCTATCTCACCACCTGCATCATGATGTATTAGTGCAGTAATCATCCCTATCTCACCACCTGCATCATGATGTATTAGTGCCGTAATCATCGCTATCTCACCACCTGCATCATGGTGTATTAGTGCCGTAATCATCGCTATCTCACCACCTGCATAATGGTGTATTAGTGCAGTAATCATCCCTATCTCACCACCTGCATCATGATGTATTAGTGCCGTAATCATCGCTATCTCACCACCTGCATCATGGTGTATTAGTGCAGTAATCATCGCTATCTCACCACCTGCATCATGATGTATTAGTGCGGTAATCATCGCTATCTCACCACCTGCATCATGGTGTATTAGTGCCGTAATCATCCTTGTCTCACCACCTGCATCATGATGTATTAGTGCAGTAATCATCGCTATCTCACCACCTGCATCATGGTGTATTAGTGCCGTAATCATCCCTGTCTCGCCACCTGCATCATGATGTATTAGTGCAGTAATCATCGCTATCTCACCACCTGCATCATGGTGTATTAGTGTCGTAATCATCGCTATCTCACCACCTGCATCATGATGTATTAGTGCCGTAATCATCCCTATCTCACCACCTGCATCATGATGTATTAGTGCAGTAATCATCGCTATCTCACCACCTGCATCATGGTGTATTAGTGCAGTAATCATCCCTATCTCACCACCTGCATCATGATGTATTAGTGCAGTAATCATCGCTATCTCACCACCTGCATCATGATGTATTAGTGCAGTAATCATCGCTATCTCACCACCTGCATCATGATGTATTAGTCCAGTAATCATCGCTATCTCACCACCTGCATCATGATGTATTAGGGCAGTAATCATCGCTATCCCACCACCTGCATCATGATGTATTAGTGCCGTAATCATCGCTATCTCACCACCTGCATCATGATGTATTAGTGCAGTAATCATCGCTATCTCACCACCTGCATCATGATGTATTAGTGCAGTAATCATCGCTATCTCACCACCTGCATCATGATGTATTAGTGCAGTAATCATCCCTATCTCACCACCTGCATCATGATGTATTAGTGCAGTAATCATCGCTATCTCACCACCTGCATCATGGTGTATTAGTGCCGTAATCATCGCTATCTCACCACCTGCATCATGATGTATTAGTGCAGTAATCATCGCTATCTCACCACCTGCATCATGGTGTATTAGTGCCGTAATCATCGCTATCTCACCACCTGCATCATGGTGTATTAGTGCAGTAATCATCGCTATCTCACCACCTGCATCATGGTGTATTAGTGCAGTAATCATCGCTATCTCACCACCTGTATCATGGTGTATTAGTGCCGTAATCATCGCTATCTCACCACCTGCATCATGATGTATTAGTGCAGCAATCATCGCTATCTCACCACCTGCATCATGATGTATTAGTGCAGTAATCATCCCTATCTCACCACCTGCATCATGATGTATTAGTGCAGTAATCATCCCTATCTCACCGCCTGCATCATGGTGTATTAGTGCCGTAATCATCGCTATCTCACCACCTGCATCATGATGTATTAGTGCAGTAATCATCGCTATCTCACCACCTGCATCATGGTGTATTAGTGCCGTAATCATCGCTATCTCACCACCTGCATCATGATGTATTAGTGCCGTAATCATCGCTATCTCACCACCTGCATCATGATGTATTAGTGCCGTAATCATCCCTATCTCACCACCTGCATCATGATGTATTAGTGCAGTAATCATCGCTATCTCACCACCTGCATCATGATGTATTAGTGCCGTAATCATCGCTATCTCACCACCTGCATCATGATGTATTAGTGCAGTAATCATCCCTATCTCACCACCTGCATCATGATGTATTAGTGCCGTAATCATCGCTATCTCACCACCTGCATCATGGTGTATTAGTGCCGTAATCATCGCTATCTCACCACCTGCATAATGATGTATTAGTGCAGTAATCATCCCTATCTCACCACCTGCATCATGATGTATTAGTGCCGTAATCATCGCTATCTCACCACCTGCATCATGGTGTATTAGTGCAGTAATCATCGCTATCTCACCACCTGCATCATGATATATTAGTGCGGTAATCATCGCTATCTCACCACCTGCATCATGGTGTATTAGTGCCGTAATCATCCTTGTCTCACCACCTGCATCATGATGTATTAGTGCAGTAATCATCGCTATCTCACCACCTGCATCATGGTGTATTAGTGCCGTAATCATCCCTGTCTCGCCACCTGCATCATGATGTATTAGTGCAGTAATCATCGTTATCTCACCACCTGCATCATGGTGTATTAGTGTCGTAATCATCGCTATCTCACCACCTGCATCATGATGTATTAGTGCCGTAATCATCCCTATCTCACCACCTGCATCATGATGTATTAGTGCAGTAATCATCGCTATCTCACCACCTGCATCATGGTGTATTAGTGCAGTAATCATCGCTATCTCACCACCTGCATCATGATGTATTAGTGCCGTAATCATCCCTATCTCACCACCTGCATCATGGTGTATTAGTGCAGTAATCATCCCTATCTCACCACCTGCATCATGGTGTATTACTGCAGTAATCATCCCTATCTCACCACCTGCATCATGGTGTATTAGTGCAGTAATCATCGCTATCTCACCACCTGCATCATGATGTATTAGTGCCGTAATCATCCCTATCTCACCACCTGCATCATGGTGTATTAGTGCAGTAATCATCCCTATCTCACCACCTGCATCATGGTGTATTAGTGCAGTAATCATCGCTATCTCACCACCTGCATCATGATGTATTAGTGCCGTAATCATCCCTATCTCACCACCTGCATCATGGTGTATTAGTGCAGTAATCATCCCTATCTCACCACCTGCATCATGGTGTATTACTGCAGTAATCATCCCTATCTCACCACCTGCATCATGGTGTATTAGTGCCGTAATCATCGCTATCTCACCACCTGCATCATGATGTATTAGTGCCGTAATCATCGCTATCTCACCACCTGCACCATGATGTATTAGTGCCGTAATCATCCCTATCTCACCACCTGCATCATGATGTATTAGTGCCGTAATCATCGCTATCTCACCACCTGCATCATGGTGTATTAGTGCCGTAATCATCCCTATCTCACCATCTGCATCATGGTGTATTAGTGCCGTAATCATCCCTATCTCACCACCTGCATCATGATGTATTAGTGCAGTAATCATCGCTATCTCACCACCTGCATCATGATGTATTAGTGCAGTAATCATCGCTATCTCACCACCTGCATCATGATGTATTAGTGCCGTAATCATCGCTATCTCACCACCTGCATCATGATGTATTAGTGCAGTAATCATCGCTATCTCAACACCTGCATCATGGTGTATTAGTGCAGTAATCATCGCTATCTCACCACCTGCATCATGATGTATTAGTGCAGTAATCATCGCTATCTCACCACCTGCATCATGGTGTATTAGTGCAGTAATCATCGCTATCTCACCACCTGCATCATGATGTATTAGTGCAGTAATCATCGCTATCTCACCACCTGCATCATGATGTATTAGTGCAGTAATCATCCCTATCTCACCACCTGCATCATGATGTATTAGTGCAGTAATCATCGCTATCTCACCACCTGCATCATGATGTATTAGTGCAGTAATCATCGCTATCTCACCACCAGCATCATGATGTATTAGTGCAGTAATCATCCCTATCTCACCACCTGCATCATGATGTATTAGTGCAGTAATCATCGCTATCTCACCACCTGCATCATGGTGTATTAGAGCCGTGATCATCGCTATCTCACCACCTGCATCATGATGTATTAGTGCAGTAATCATCGCTATCTCACCACCTGCATCATGATGTATTAGTGCAGTAATCATCGCTATCTCACAACCTGCATCATGATGTATTAGTGCCGCAATCATCGCTATCTCACCACCTGCATCATGATGTATTAGTGCAGTAATCATCGCTATCTCACCACCTGCATAATGATGTATTAGTGCAGTAATCATCGCTATCTCACCACCTGCATCATGATGTATTAGTGCAGTAATCATCCCTATCTCACCACCTGCATCATGATGTATTAGTGCAGTAATCATCGCTATCTCACCACCTGCATCATGGTGTATTAGTGCCGTAATCATCGCTATCTCACCACCTGCATCATGATGTATTAGTGCAGTAATCATCGCTATCTCACCACCGACATCATGGTGTATTAGTGCCGTAATCATCGCTATCTCACCACCTGCATCATGGTGTATTAGTGCAGTAATCATCGCTATCTCACCACCTGCATCATGGTGTATTAGTGCCGTAATCATCGCTATCTCACCACCTGCATCATGATGTATTAGTGCAGTAATCATCGCTATCTCACCGCCTGCATCATGATGTATTAGTGCAGTAATCATCGCTATCTCACCACCTGCATCATGGTGTATTAGTGCCGTAATCATCGCTATCTCACCACCTGCATCATGATGTATTAGTGCCGTAATCATCGCTATCTCTCCACCTGCATCATGGTGTATTAGTGCCGTAATCATCGCTATCTCACCACCTGCATCATGATGTATTAGTGCAGTAATCATCCCTATCTCACCACCTGCATCATGGTGTATTAGTGCCGTAATCATCGCTATCTCACCACCTGCATCATGGTGTATTAGTGCAGTAATCATCGCTATCTCACCACCTGCATCATGGTGTATTAGTGCAGTAATCATCGCTATCTCACCACCTGCATCATGATGTATTAGTGCAGTAATCATCCCTATCTCACCACCTGCATCATGATGTATTAGTGCAGTAATCATCGCTATCTCACCACCTGCATCATGATGTATTAGTGCAGTAATCATCGCTATCTCACCACCTGCATCATGGTGTATTAGTGCCGTAATCATCGCTATCTCACCACCTGCATCATGATGTATTAGTGCAGTAATCATCCCTATCTCACCACCTGCATCATGATGTATTAGTGCAGTAATCATCGCTATCTCACCACCTGCATCATGGTGTATTAGTGCAGTAATCATCGCTATCTCACCACCTGCATCATGGTGTATTAGTGCCGTAATCATCGCTTTCTCACCACCTGCATCATGATGTATTAGTGCAGTAATCATCGCTATCTCACCACCTGCATCATGATGTATTAGTGCAGTAATCATCGCTATCTCACCACCTGCATCATGATGTATTAGTGCAGTAATCATCGCTATCTCACCACATGCATCATGGTGTATTAGTGCCGTAATCATCGCTATCTCACCACCTGAATCATGATGTATTAGTGCAGTAATCATCGCTATCTCACCACCTGCATCATGGTGTATTAGTGCAGTAATCATCGCTATCTCACCACCTGCATCATGGTGTATTAGTGCAGTAATCATCCCTATCTCACCACCTGCATCATGGTGTATTAGTGCCGTAATCATCGCTATCTCACCACCTGCATCATGGTGTATTAGTGCAGTAATCATCGCTATCTCACCACCTGCATCATGGTGTATTAGTGCAGTAATCATCGCTATCTCACCACCTGCATCATGATGTATTAGTGCAGTAATCATCCCTATCTCACCACCTGCATCATGATGTATTAGTGCAGTAATCATCGCTATCTCACCACCTGCATCATGATGTATTAGTGCAGTAATCATCGCTATCTCACCACCTGCATCATGGTGTATTAGTGCCGTAATCATCGCTATCTCACCACCTGCATCATGATGTATTAGTGCAGTAATCATCCCTATCTCACCACCTGCATCATGATGTATTAGTGCAGTAATCATCGCTATCTCACCACCTGCATCATGGTGTATTAGTGCAGTAATCATCGCTATCTCACCACCTGCATCATGGTGTATTAGTGCCGTAATCATCGCTTTCTCACCACCTGCATCATGATGTATTAGTGCAGTAATCATCGCTATCTCACCACCTGCATCATGATGTATTAGTGCAGTAATCATCGCTATCTCACCACCTGCATCATGATGTATTAGTGCAGTAATCATCGCTATCTCACCACATGCATCATGGTGTATTAGTGCCGTAATCATCGCTATCTCACCACCTGAATCATGATGTATTAGTGCAGTAATCATCGCTATCTCACCACCTGCATCATGGTGTATTAGTGCAGTAATCATCGCTATCTCACCACCTGCATCATGGTGTATTAGTGCAGTAATCATCGCTATCTCACCACCTGCATCATGGTGTATTAGTGCCGTAATCATCGCTATCTCACCACCTGCATCATGATGTATTAGTGCAGTAATCATCCCTATCTCACCACCTGCATCATGATGTATTAGTGCAGTAATCATCGCTATCTCACCACCTGCATCATGATGTATTAGTGCCGTAATCATCGCTATCTCACCACCTGCATCATGATGTATTAGGGCAGTAATCATCGCTATCTCACCACCTGCATCATGATGTATTAGTGCAGTAATCATCGCTATCTCACCACCTGCATCATGATGTATTAGTGCAGTAATCATCGCTATCTCACTACCTGCATCATGATGTATTAGTGCCGTAATCATCGCTATCTCACCACCTGCATCATGATGTATTAGTGCAGTAATCATCGCTATCTCACCACCTGCATCATGATGTATTAGTGCAGTAATCATCGCTATCTCACCACCTGCATCATGATGTATTAGTCCAGTAATCATCGCTATCTCACCACCTGCATCATGATGTATTAGTGCAGTAATCATCGCTATCTCACCACCTGCATCATGATGTATTAGTGCCGTAATCATCGCTATCTCACCACCTGCATCATGATGTATTAGTGCAGTAATCATCGCTATCTCACCACCTGCATCATGATGTATTAGTGCAGTAATCATCGCTATCTCACCACCTGCATCATGATGTATTAGTGCAGTAATCATCCCTATCTCACCACCTGCATCATGATGTATTAGTGCAGTAATCATCGCTATCTCACCACCTGCATCATGGTGTATTAGTGCCGTAATCATCGCTATCTCACCACCTGCATCATGATGTATTAGTGCAGTAATCATCGCTATCTCACCACCTGCATCATGGTGTATTAGTGCCGTAATCATCGCTATCTCACCACCTGCATCATGGTGTATTAGTGCAGTAATCATCGCTATCTCACCACCTGCATCATGGTGTATTAGTGCAGTAATCATCGCTATCTCACCACCTGCATCATGGTGTATTAGTGCCGTAATCATCGCTATCTCACCACCTGCATCATGATGTATTAGTGCAGCAATCATCGCTATCTCACCACCTGCATCATGATGTATTAGTGCAGTAATCATCCCTATCTCACCACCTGCATCATGATGTATTAGTGCAGTAATCATCCCTATCTCACCGCCTGCATCATGGTGTATTAGTGCCGTAATCATCGCTATCTCACCACCTGCATCATGATGTATTAGTGCAGTAATCATCGCTATCTCACCACCTGCATCATGGTGTATTAGTGCCGTAATCATCGCTATCTCACCACCTGCATCATGATGTATTAGTGCCGTAATCATCGCTATCTCACCACCTGCATCATGATGTATTAGTGCCGTAATCATCCCTATCTCACCACCTGCATCATGATGTATTAGTGCAGTAATCATCGCTATCTCACCACCTGCATCATGATGTATTAGTGCCGTAATCATCGCTATCTCACCACCTGCATCATGATGTATTAGTGCAGTAATCATCCCTATCTCACCACCTGCATCATGATGTATTAGTGCCGTAATCATCGCTATCTCACCACCTGCATCATGGTGTATTAGTGCCGTAATCATCGCTATCTCACCACCTGCATAATGATGTATTAGTGCAGTAATCATCCCTATCTCACCACCTGCATCATGATGTATTAGTGCCGTAATCATCGCTATCTCACCACCTGCATCATGGTGTATTAGTGCAGTAATCATCGCTATCTCACCACCTGCATCATGATGTATTAGTGCGGTAATCATCGCTATCTCACCACCTGCATCATGGTGTATTAGTGCCGTAATCATCCTTGTCTCACCACCTGCATCATGATGTATTAGTGCAGTAATCATCGCTATCTCACCACCTGCATCATGGTGTATTAGTGCCGTAATCATCCCTGTCTCGCCACCTGCATCATGATGTATTAGTGCAGTAATCATCGCTATCTCACCACCTGCATCATGGTGTATTAGTGTCGTAATCATCGCTATCTCACCACCTGCATCATGATGTATTAGTGCCGTAATCATCCCTATCTCACCACCTGCATCATGATGTATTAGTGCAGTAATCATCGCTATTTCACCACCTGCATCATGGTGTATTAGTGCAGTAATCATCCCTATCTCACCACCTGCATCATGATGTATTAGTGCAGTAATCATCGCTATCTCACCACCTGCATCATGATGTATTAGTGCAGTAATCATCGCTATCTCACCACCTGCATCATGATGTATTAGTCCAGTAATCATCGCTATCTCACCACCTGCATCATGATGTATTAGGGCAGTAATCATCGCTATCCCACCACCTGCATCATGATGTATTAGTGCCGTAATCATCGCTATCTCACCACCTGCATCATGATGTATTAGTGCAGTAATCATCGCTATCTCACCACCTGCATCATGATGTATTAGTGCAGTAATCATCGCTATCTCACCACCTGCATCATGATGTATTAGTGCAGTAATCATCCCTATCTCACCACCTGCATCATGATGTATTAGTGCAGTAATCATCGCTATCTCACCACCTGCATCATGGTGTATTAGTGCCGTAATCATCGCTATCTCACCACCTGCATCATGATGTATTAGTGCAGTAATCATCGCTATCTCACCACCTGCATCATGGTGTATTAGTGCCGTAATCATCGCTATCTCACCACCTGCATCATGGTGTATTAGTGCAGTAATCATCGCTATCTCACCACCTGCATCATGGTGTATTAGTGCAGTAATCATCGCTATCTCACCACCTGTATCATGGTGTATTAGTGCCGTAATCATCGCTATCTCACCACCTGCATCATGATGTATTAGTGCAGCAATCATCGCTATCTCACCACCTGCATCATGATGTATTAGTGCAGTAATCATCCCTATCTCACCACCTGCATCATGATGTATTAGTGCAGTAATCATCCCTATCTCACCGCCTGCATCATGGTGTATTAGTGCCGTAATCATCGCTATCTCACCACCTGCATCATGATGTATTAGTGCAGTAATCATCGCTATCTCACCACCTGCATCATGGTGTATTAGTGCCGTAATCATCGCTATCTCACCACCTGCATCATGATGTATTAGTGCCGTAATCATCGCTATCTCACCACCTGCATCATGATGTATTAGTGCCGTAATCATCCCTATCTCACCACCTGCATCATGATGTATTAGTGCAGTAATCATCGCTATCTCACCACCTGCATCATGATGTATTAGTGCCGTAATCATCGCTATCTCACCACCTGCATCATGATGTATTAGTGCAGTAATCATCCCTATCTCACCACCTGCATCATGATGTATTAGTGCCGTAATCATCGCTATCTCACCACCTGCATCATGGTGTATTAGTGCCGTAATCATCGCTATCTCACCACCTGCATAATGATGTATTAGTGCAGTAATCATCCCTATCTCACCACCTGCATCATGATGTATTAGTGCCGTAATCATCGCTATCTCACCACCTGCATCATGGTGTATTAGTGCAGTAATCATCGCTATCTCACCACCTGCATCATGATATATTAGTGCGGTAATCATCGCTATCTCACCACCTGCATCATGGTGTATTAGTGCCGTAATCATCCTTGTCTCACCACCTGCATCATGATGTATTAGTGCAGTAATCATCGCTATCTCACCACCTGCATCATGGTGTATTAGTGCCGTAATCATCCCTGTCTCGCCACCTGCATCATGATGTATTAGTGCAGTAATCATCGTTATCTCACCACCTGCATCATGGTGTATTAGTGTCGTAATCATCGCTATCTCACCACCTGCATCATGATGTATTAGTCCCGTAATCATCCCTATCTCACCACCTGCATCATGATGTATTAGTGCAGTAATCATCGCTATCTCACCACCTGCATCATGGTGTATTAGTGCAGTAATCATCGCTATCTCACCACCTGCATCATGATGTATTAGTGCCGTAATCATCCCTATCTCACCACCTGCATCATGGTGTATTAGTGCAGTAATCATCCCTATCTCACCACCTGCATCATGGTGTATTACTGCAGTAATCATCCCTATCTCACCACCTGCATCATGGTGTATTAGTGCAGTAATCATCGCTATCTCACCACCTGCATCATGATGTATTAGTGCCGTAATCATCCCTATCTCACCACCTGCATCATGGTGTATTAGTGCAGTAATCATCCCTATCTCACCACCTGCATCATGGTGTATTACTGCAGTAATCATCCCTATCTCACCACCTGCATCATGGTGTATTAGTGCAGTAATCATCGCTATCTCACCACCTGCATCATGGTGTATTAGTGCCGTAATCATCGCTATCTCACCACCTGCATCATGATGTATTAGTGCCGTAATCATCGCTATCTCACCACCTGCACCATGATGTATTAGTGCCGTAATCATCCCTATCTCACCACCTGCATCATGATGTATTAGTGCCGTAATCATCGCTATCTCACCACCTGCATCATGGTGTATTAGTGCCGTAATCATCCCTATCTCACCATCTGCATCATGGTGTATTAGTGCCGTAATCATCCCTATCTCACCACCTGCATCATGATGTATTAGTGCAGTAATCATCGCTATCTCACCACCTGCATCATGATGTATTAGTGCAGTAATCATCGCTATCTCACCACCTGCATCATGATGTATTAGTGCCGTAATCATCGCTATCTCACCACCTGCATCATGATGTATTAGTGCAGTAATCATCGCTATCTCAACACCTGCATCATGGTGTATTAGTGCAGTAATCATCGCTATCTCACCACCTGCATCATGATGTATTAGTGCAGTAATCATCGCTATCTCACCACCTGCATCATGGTGTATTAGTGCAGTAATCATCGCTATCTCACCACCTGCATCATGATGTATTAGTGCAGTAATCATCGCTATCTCACCACCTGCATCATGATGTATTAGTGCAGTAATCATCCCTATCTCACCACCTGCATCATGATGTATTAGTGCAGTAATCATCGCTATCTCACCACCTGCATCATGATGTATTAGTGCAGTAATCATCGCTATCTCACCACCAGCATCATGATGTATTAGTGCAGTAATCATCCCTATCTCACCACCTGCATCATGATGTATTAGTGCAGTAATCATCGCTATCTCACCACCTGCATCATGGTGTATTAGAGCCGTGATCATCGCTATCTCACCACCTGCATCATGATGTATTAGTGCAGTAATCATCGCTATCTCACCACCTGCATCATGATGTATTAGTGCAGTAATCATCGCTATCTCACAACCTGCATCATGATGTATTAGTGCCGCAATCATCGCTATCTCACCACCTGCATCATGATGTATTAGTGCAGTAATCATCGCTATCTCACCACCTGCATAATGATGTATTAGTGCAGTAATCATCGCTATCTCACCACCTGCATCATGATGTATTAGTGCAGTAATCATCCCTATCTCACCACCTGCATCATGATGTATTAGTGCAGTAATCATCGCTATCTCACCACCTGCATCATGGTGTATTAGTGCCGTAATCATCCCTATCTCACCACCTGCATCATGATGTATTAGTGCAGTAATCATCGCTATCTCACCACCGACATCATGGTGTATTAGTGCCGTAATCATCGCTATCTCACCACCTGCATCATGGTGTATTAGTGCAGTAATCATCGCTATCTCACCACCTGCATCATGGTGTATTAGTGCCGTAATCATCGCTATCTCACCACCTGCATCATGATGTATTAGTGCAGTAATCATCGCTATCTCACCGCCTGCATCATGATGTATTAGTGCAGTAATCATCGCTATCTCACCACCTGCATCATGGTGTATTAGTGCCGTAATCATCGCTATCTCACCACCTGCATCATGATGTATTAGTGCCGTAATCATCGCTATCTCACCACCTGCATCATGATGTATTAGTGCAGTAATCATCCCTATCTCACCACCTGCATCATGATGTATTAGTGCAGTAATCATCGCTATCTCACCACCTGCATCATGGTGTATTAGTGCCGTAATCATCACTATCTCACCACCTGCATCATGATGTATTAGTGCAGTAATCATCCCTATCTCACCACCTGCATCATGATGTATTAGTGCCGTAATCATCGCTATCTCACCACCTGCATCATGGTGTATTAGTGCCGTAATCATCGCTATCTCACCACCTGCATAATGATGTATTAGTGCAGTAATCATCCCTATCTCACCACCTGCATCATGGTGTATTAGTGCCGTAATCATCGCTATCTCACCACCTGCATCATGGTGTATTAGTGCAGTAATCATCGCTATCTCACCGCCTGCATCATGATGTATTAGTGCAGTAATCATCGCTATCTCACCACCTGCATCATGGTGTATTAGTGCCGTAATCATCGCTATCTCACCACCTGCATCATGATGTATTAGTGCCGTAATCATCCCTATCTCACCACCTGCATCATGATGTATTAGTGCAGTAATCATCCCTATCTCACCACCTGCATCATGATGTATTAGTGCAGTAATCATCGCTATCTCACCACCTGCATCATGGTGTATTAGTGCCGTAATCATCACTATCTCACCACCTGCATCATGATGTATTAGTGCAGTAATCATCCCTATCTCACCACCTGCATCATGATGTATTAGTGCCGTAATCATCGCTATCTCACCACCTGCATCATGGTGTATTAGTGCCGTAATCATCGCTATCTCACCACCTGCATAATGATGTATTAGTGCAGTAATCATCCCTATCTCACCACCTGCATCATGGTGTATTAGTGCCGTAATCATCGCTATCTCACCACCTGCATCATGGTGTATTAGTGCAGTAATCATCGCTATCTCACCAACTGCATCATGATGTATTAGTGCAGTAATCATCGCTATCTCACCACCTGCATCATGGTGTATTAGTGCCGTAATCATCCTTGTCTCACCACCTGCATCATGATGTATTAGTGCAGTAATCATCGCTATCTCACCACCTGCATCATGGTGTATTAGTGTCGTAATCATCCCTGTCTCACCACCTGCATCATGATGTATTAGTGCAGTAATCATCGCTATCTCACCACCTGCATCATGGTGTATTAGTGCCGTAATCATCGCTATCTCACCACCTGCATCATGATGTATTAGTGCCGTAATCATCGCTATCTCACCACCTGCATCATGATGTATTAGTGCAGTAATCATCGCTATCTCACCACCTGCATCATGATGTATTAGTGCAGTAATCATCGCTATCTCACCACCTGCATCATGATGTATTAGTGCCGTAATCATCGCTATCTCACCACCTGCATCATGATGTATTAGTGCAGTAATCATCCCTATCTCACCACCTGCATCATGATGTATTAGTGCCGTAATCATCGCTATCTCACCACCTGCATCATGGTGTATTAGTGCCGTAATCATCGCTATCTCACCACCTGCATAATGATGTATTAGTGCAGTAATCATCCCTATCTCACCACCTGCATCATGATGTATTAGTGCCGTAATCATCGCTATCTCACCACCTGCATCATGGTGTATTAGTGCAGTAATCATCGCTATCTCACCACCTGCATCATGATGTATTAGTGCGGTAATCATCGCTATCTCACCACCTGCATCATGGTGTATTAGTGCCGTAATCATCCTTGTCTCACCACCTGCATCATGATGTATTAGTGCAGTAATCATCGCTATCTCACCACCTGCATCATGGTGTATTAGTGCCGTAATCATCCCTGTCTCGCCACCTGCATCATGATGTATTAGTGCAGTAATCATCGCTATCTCACCACCTGCATCATGGTGTATTAGTGTCGTAATCATCGCTATCTCACCACCTGCATCATGATGTATTAGTGCCGTAATCATCCCTATCTCACCACCTGCATCATGATGTATTAGTGCAGTAATCATCGCTATCTCACCACCTGCATCATGGTGTATTAGTGCAGTAATCATCCCTATCTCACCACCTGCATCATGATGTATTAGTGCAGTAATCATCGCTATCTCACCACCTGCATCATGATGTATTAGTGCAGTAATCATCGCTATCTCACCACCTGCATCATGATGTATTAGTCCAGTAATCATCGCTATCTCACCACCTGCATCATGATGTATTAGTGCAGTAATCATCGGTATCTCACCACCTGCATCATGATGTATTAGTGCCGTAATCATCGCTATCTCACCACCTGCATCATGATGTATTAGTGCAGTAATCATCCCTATCTCACCACCTGCATCATGATGTATTAGTGCAGTAATCATCGCTATCTCACCACCTGCATCATGATGTATTAGTGCAGTAATCATCCCTATCTCACCACCTGCATCATGATGTATTAGTGCAGTAATCATCGCTATCTCACCACCTGCATCATGGTGTATTAGTGCCGTAATCATCGCTATCTCACCACCTGCATCATGATGTATTAGTGCAGTAATCATCGCTATCTCACCACCTGCATCATGGTGTATTAGTGCCGTAATCATCGCTATCTCACCACCTGCATCATGGTGTATTAGTGCAGTAATCATCGCTATCTCACCACCTGCATCATGGTGTATTAGTGCAGTAATCATCGCTATCTCACCACCTGTATCATGGTGTATTAGTGCCGTAATCATCGCTATCTCACCACCTGCATCATGATGTATTAGTGCAGCAATCATCGCTATCTCACCACCTGCATCATGATGTATTAGTGCAGTAATCATCCCTATCTCACCACCTGCATCATGATGTATTAGTGCAGTAATCATCCCTATCTCACCGCCTGCATCATGGTGTATTAGTGCCGTAATCATCGCTATCTCACCACCTGCATCATGATGTATTAGTGCAGTAATCATCGCTATCTCACCACCTGCATCATGGTGTATTAGTGCCGTAATCATCGCTATCTCACCACCTGCATCATGATGTATTAGTGCCGTAATCATCGCTATCTCACCACCTGCATCATGATGTATTAGTGCCGTAATCATCCCTATCTCACCACCTGCATCATGATGTATTAGTGCAGTAATCATCGCTATCTCACCACCTGCATCATGATGTATTAGTGCCGTAATCATCGCTATCTCACCACCTGCATCATGATGTATTAGTGCAGTAATCATCCCTATCTCACCACCTGCATCATGATGTATTAGTGCCGTAATCATCGCTATCTCACCACCTGCATCATGGTGTATTAGTGCCGTAATCATCGCTATCTCACCACCTGCATAATGATGTATTAGTGCAGTAATCATCCCTATCTCACCACCTGCATCATGATGTATTAGTGCCGTAATCATCGCTATCTCACCACCTGCATCATGGTGTATTAGTGCAGTAATCATCGCTATCTCACCACCTGCATCATGATGTATTAGTGCGGTAATCATCGCTATCTCACCACCTGCATCATGGTGTATTAGTGCCGTAATCATCCTTGTCTCACCACCTGCATCATGATGTATTAGTGCAGTAATCATCGCTATCTCACCACCTGCATCATGGTGTATTAGTGCCGTAATCATCCCTGTCTCGCCACCTGCATCATGATGTATTAGTGCAGTAATCATCGCTATCTCACCACCTGCATCATGGTGTATTAGTGTCGTAATCATCGCTATCTCACCACCTGCATCATGATGTATTAGTGCCGTAATCATCCCTATCTCACCACCTGCATCATGATGTATTAGTGCAGTAATCATCGCTATCTCACCACCTGCATCATGGTGTATTAGTGCAGTAATCATCGCTATCTCACCACCTGCATCATGATGTATTAGTGCCGTAATCATCCCTATCTCACCACCTGCATCATGGTGTATTAGTGCAGTAATCATCCCTATCTCACCACCTGCATCATGGTGTATTACTGCAGTAATCATCCCTATCTCACCACCTGCATCATGGTGTATTAGTGCAGTAATCATCGCTATCTCACCACCTGCATCATGATGTATTAGTGCCGTAATCATCCCTATCTCACCACCTGCATCATGGTGTATTAGTGCAGTAATCATCCCTATCTCACCACCTGCATCATGGTGTATTACTGCAGTAATCATCCCTATCTCACCACCTGCATCATGGTGTATTAGTGCAGTAATCATCGCTATCTCACCACCTGCATCATGGTGTATTAGTGCCGTAATCATCGCTATCTCACCACCTGCATCATGATGTATTAGTGCCGTAATCATCGCTATCTCACCACCTGCACCATGATGTATTAGTGCCGTAATCATCCCTATCTCACCACCTGCATCATGATGTATTAGTGCCGTAATCATCGCTATCTCACCACCTGCATCATGGTGTATTAGTGCCGTAATCATCCCTATCTCACCATCTGCATCATGGTGTATTAGTGCCGTAATCATCCCTATCTCACCACCTGCATCATGATGTATTAGTGCAGTAATCATCGCTATCTCACCACCTGCATCATGATGTATTAGTGCAGTAATCATCGCTATCTCACCACCTGCATCATGATGTATTAGTGCCGTAATCATCGCTATCTCACCACCTGCATCATGATGTATTAGTGCAGTAATCATCGCTATCTCAACACCTGCATCATGGTGTATTAGTGCAGTAATCATCGCTATCTCACCACCTGCATCATGATGTATTAGTGCAGTAATCATCGCTATCTCACCACCTGCATCATGGTGTATTAGTGCAGTAATCATCGCTATCTCACCACCTGCATCATGATGTATTAGTGCAGTAATCATCGCTATCTCACCACCTGCATCATGATGTATTAGTGCAGTAATCATCCCTATCTCACCACCTGCATCATGATGTATTAGTGCAGTAATCATCGCTATCTCACCACCTGCATCATGATGTATTAGTGCAGTAATCATCGCTATCTCACCACCAGCATCATGATGTATTAGTGCAGTAATCATCCCTATCTCACCACCTGCATCATGATGTATTAGTGCAGTAATCATCGCTATCTCACCACCTGCATCATGGTGTATTAGAGCCGTGATCATCGCTATCTCACCACCTGCATCATGATGTATTAGTGCAGTAATCATCGCTATCTCACCACCTGCATCATGATGTATTAGTGCAGTAATCATCGCTATCTCACAACCTGCATCATGATGTATTAATGCCGCGATCATCGCTATCTCACCACCTGCATCATGATGTATTAGTGCAGTAATCATCGCTATCTCACCACCTGCATAATGATGTATTAGTGCAGTAATCATCGCTATCTCACCACCTGCATCATGATGTATTAGTGCAGTAATCATCCCTATCTCACCACCTGCATCATGATGTATTAGTGCAGTAATCATCGCTATCTCACCACCTGCATCATGGTGTATTAGTGCCGTAATCATCGCTATCTCACCACCTGCATCATGATGTATTAGTGCAGTAATCATCGCTATCTCACCACCTACATCATCGTGTATTAGTGCCGTAATCATCGCTATCTCACCACCTGCATCATGGTGTATTAGTGCAGTAATCATCGCTATCTCACCACCTGCATCATGGTGTATTAGTGCCGTAATCATCGCTATCTCACCACCTGCATCATGATGTATTAGTGCAGTAATCATCGCTATCTCACCGCCTGCATCATGATGTATTAGTGCAGTAATCATCGCTATCTCACCACCTGCATCATGGTGTATTAGTGCCGTAATCATCGCTATCTCACCACCTGCATCATGATGTATTAGTGCCGTAATCATCGCTATCTCACCACCTGCATCATGATGTATTAGTGCAGTAATCATCCCTATCTCACCACCTGCATCATGATGTATTAGTGCAGTAATCATCCCTATCTCACCACCTGCATCATGATGTATTAGTGCAGTAATCATCGCTATCTCACCACCTGCATCATGATGTATTAGTGCAGTAATCATCGCTATCTCACCACCAGCATCATGATGTATTAGTGCAGTAATCATCCCTATCTCACCACCTGCATCATGATGTATTAGTGCAGTAATCATCGCTATCTCACCACCTGCATCATGGTGTATTAGAGCCGTGATCATCGCTATCTCACCACCTGCATCATGATGTATTAGTGCAGTAATCATCGCTATCTCACCACCTGCATCATGATGTATTAGTGCAGTAATCATCGCTATCTCACAACCTGCATCATGATGTATTAATGCCGCGATCATCGCTATCTCACCACCTGCATCATGATGTATTAGTGCAGTAATCATCGCTATCTCACCACCTGCATAATGATGTATTAGTGCAGTAATCATCGCTATCTCACCACCTGCATCATGATGTATTAGTGCAGTAATCATCCCTATCTCACCACCTGCATCATGATGTATTAGTGCAGTAATCATCGCTATCTCACCACCTGCATCATGGTGTATTAGTGCCGTAATCATCGCTATCTCACCACCTGCATCATGATGTATTAGTGCAGTAATCATCGCTATCTCACCACCTACATCATCGTGTATTAGTGCCGTAATCATCGCTATCTCACCACCTGCATCATGGTGTATTAGTGCAGTAATCATCGCTATCTCACCACCTGCATCATGGTGTATTAGTGCCGTAATCATCGCTATCTCACCACCTGCATCATGATGTATTAGTGCAGTAATCATCGCTATCTCACCGCCTGCATCATGATGTATTAGTGCAGTAATCATCGCTATCTCACCACCTGCATCATGGTGTATTAGTGCCGTAATCATCGCTATCTCACCACCTGCATCATGATGTATTAGTGCCGTAATCATCGCTATCTCACCACCTGCATCATGATGTATTAGTGCAGTAATCATCCCTATCTCACCACCTGCATCATGATGTATTAGTGCAGTAATCATCCCTATCTCACCACCTGCATCATGATGTATTAGTGCCGTAATCATTGCTATCTCACCACCTGCATCATGGTGTATTAGTGCCGTAATCATCGCTATCTCACCACCTGCATAATGATGTATTAGTGCAGTAATCATCCCTATCTCACCACCTGCATCATGATGTATTAGTGCCGTAATCATCGCTATCTCACCACCTGCATCATGGTGTATTAGTGCAGTAATCATCGCTATCTCACCAACTGCATCATGATGTATTAGTGCAGTAATCATCGCTATCTCACCACCTGCATCATGGTGTATTAGTGCCGTAATCATCCTTGTCTCACCACCTGCATCATGATGTATTAGTGCAGTAATCATCGCTATCTCACCACCTGCATCATGGTGTATTAGTGTCGTAATCATCCCTGTCTCACCACCTGCATCATGATGTATTAGTGCAGTAATCATCGCTATCTCACCACCTGCATCATGGTGTATTAGTGCCGTAATCATCGCTATCTCACCACCTGCATCATGATGTATTAGTGCCGTAATCATCGCTATCTCACCACCTGCATCATGATGTATTAGTGCAGTAATCATCGCTATCTCACCACCTGCATCATGGTGTATTAGTGCAGTAATCATCGCTATCTCACCACCTGCATCATGGTGTATTAGTGCCGTAATCATCGCTATCTCACCACCTGCATCATGATGTATTAGTGCCGTAATCATCGCTATCTCACCACCTGCACCATGATGTATTAGTGCCGTAATCATCCCTATCTCACCACCTGCATCATGATGTATTAGTGCCGTAATCATCGCTATCTCACCACCTGCATCATGGTGTATTAGTGCCGTAATCATCCCTATCTCACCACCTGCATCATGATGTATTAGTGCAGTAATCATCGCTATCTCACCACCTGCATCATGATGTATTAGTGCCGTAATCATCGCTATCTCACCACCTGCATCATGATGTATTAGTGCAGTAATCATCGCTATCTCAACACCTGCATCATGGTGTATTAGTGCAGTAATCATCGCTATCTCACCACCTGCATCATGATGTATTAGTGCAGTAATCATCGCTATCTCACCACCTGCATCATGGTGTATTAGTGCAGTAATCATCGCTATCTCACCACCTGCATCATGATGTATTAGTGCAGTAATCATCGCTATCTCACCACCTGCATCATGATGTATTAGTGCAGTAATCATCCCTATCTCACCACCTGCATCATGATGTATTAGTGCAGTAATCATCGCTATCTCACCACCTGCATCATGATGTATTAGTGCAGTAATCATCGCTATCTCACCACCAGCATCATGATGTATTAGTGCAGTAATCATCCCTATCTCACCACCTGCATCATGATGTATTAGTGCAGTAATCATCGCTATCTCACCACCTGCATCATGGTGTATTAGAGCCGTGATCATCGCTATCTCACCACCTGCATCATGATGTATTAGTGCAGTAATCATCGCTATCTCACCACCTGCATCATGATGTATTAGTGCAGTAATCATCGCTATCTCACAACCTGCATCATGATGTATTAGTGCCGCAATCATCGCTATCTCACCACCTGCATCATGATGTATTAGTGCAGTAATCATCGCTATCTCACCACCTGCATAATGATGTATTAGTGCAGTAATCATCGCTATCTCACCACCTGCATCATGATGTATTAGTGCAGTAATCATCCCTATCTCACCACCTGCATCATGATGTATTAGTGCAGTAATCATCGCTATCTCACCACCTGCATCATGGTGTATTAGTGCCGTAATCATCGCTATCTCACCACCTGCATCATGATGTATTAGTGCAGTAATCATCGCTATCTCACCACCTACATCATCGTGTATTAGTGCCGTAATCATCGCTATCTCACCACCTGCATCATGGTGTATTAGTGCAGTAATCATCGCTATCTCACCACCTGCATCATGGTGTATTAGTGCCGTAATCATCGCTATCTCACCACCTGCATCATGATGTATTAGTGCAGTAATCATCGCTATCTCACCGCCTGCATCATGATGTATTAGTGCAGTAATCATCGCTATCTCACCACCTGCATCATGGTGTATTAGTGCCGTAATCATCGCTATCTCACCACCTGCATCATGATGTATTAGTGCCGTAATCATCGCTATCTCGCCACCTGCATCATGATGTATTAGTGCAGTAATCATCCCTATCTCACCACCTGCATCATGATGTATTAGTGCAGTAATCTTCGCTATCTCACCACCTGCATCATGGTGTATTAGTGCCGTAATCATCACTATCTCACCACCTGCATCATGATGTATTAGTGCAGTAATCATCCCTATCTCACCACCTGCATCATGATGTATTAGTGCCGTAATCATCGCTATCTCACCACCTGCATCATGGTGTATTAGTGCCGTAATCATCGCTATCTCACCACCTGCATAATGATGTATTAGTGCAGTAATCATCCCTATCTCACCACCTGCATCATGATGTATTAGTGCCGTAATCATCGCTATCTCACCACCTGCATCATGGTGTATTAGTGCAGTAATCATCGCTATCTCACCAACTGCATCATGATGTATTAGTGCAGTAATCATCGCTATCTCACCACCTGCATCATGGTGTATTAGTGCCGTAATCATCCTTGTCTCACCACCTGCATCATGATGTATTAGTGCAGTAATCATCGCTATCTCACCACCTGCATCATGGTGTATTAGTGTCGTAATCATCCCTGTCTCACCACCTGCATCATGATGTATTAGTGCAGTAATCATCGCTATCTCACCACCTGCATCATGGTGTATTAGTGCCGTAATCATCGCTATCTCACCACCTGCATCATGATGTATTAGTGCCGTAATCATCGCTATCTCACCACCTGCATCATGATGTATTAGTGCAGTAATCATCGCTATCTCACCACCTGCATCATGATGTATTAGTGCAGTAATCATCGCTATCTCACCACCTGCATCATGATGTATTAGTGCCGTAATCATCGCTATCTCACCACCTGCATCATGATGTATTAGTGCAGTAATCATCGCTATCTCACCACCTGCATCATGGTGTATTAGTGCAGTAATCATCGCTATCTCACCACCTGCATCATGATGTATTAGTGCAGTAATCATCGCTATCTCACCACCTGCATCATGGTGTATTAGTGCAGTAATCATCGCTATCTCACCACCTGCATCATGATGTATTAGTGCAGTAATCATCGCTATCTCACCACCAGCATCATGATGTATTAGTGCAGTAATCATCCCTATCTCACCACCTGCATCATGATGTATTAGTGCAGTAATCATCGCTATCTCACCACCTGCATCATGGTGTATTAGAGCCGTGATCATCGCTATCTCACCACCTGCATCATGATGTATTAGTGCAGTAATCATCGCTATCTCACCACCTGCATCATGATGTATTAGTGCAGTAATCATCGCTATCTCACAACCTGCATCATGATGTATTAGTGCCGCAATCATCGCTATCTCACCACCTGCATCATGATGTATTAGTGCAGTAATCATCGCTATCTCACCACCTGCATAATGATGTATTAGTGCAGTAATCATCGCTATCTCACCACCTGCATCATGATGTATTAGTGCAGTAATCATCCCTATCTCACCACCTGCATCATGATGTATTAGTGCAGTAATCATCGCTATCTCACCACCTGCATCATGGTGTATTAGTGCCGTAATCATCGCTATCTCACCACCTGCATCATGATGTATTAGTGCAGTAATCATCGCTATCTCACCACCTACATCATCGTGTATTAGTGCCGTAATCATCGCTATCTCACCACCTGCATCATGGTGTATTAGTGCAGTAATCATCGCTATCTCACCACCTGCATCATGGTGTATTAGTGCCGTAATCATCGCTATCTCACCACCTGCATCATGATGTATTAGTGCAGTAATCATCGCTATCTCACCGCCTGCATCATGATGTATTAGTGCAGTAATCATCGCTATCTCACCACCTGCATCATGGTGTATTAGTGCCGTAATCATCGCTATCTCACCACCTGCATCATGATGTATTAGTGCCGTAATCATCGCTATCTCGCCACCTGCATCATGATGTATTAGTGCAGTAATCATCCCTATCTCACCACCTGCATCATGATGTATTAGTGCAGTAATCATCGCTATCTCACCACCTGCATCATGGTGTATTAGTGCCGTAATCATCACTATCTCACCACCTGCATCATGATGTATTAGTGCAGTAATCATCCCTATCTCACCACCTGCATCATGATGTATTAGTGCCGTAATCATCGCTATCTCACCACCTGCATCATGGTGTATTAGTGCCGTAATCATCGCTATCTCACCACCTGCATAATGATGTATTAGTGCAGTAATCATCCCTATCTCACCACCTGCATCATGATGTATTAGTGCCGTAATCATCGCTATCTCACCACCTGCATCATGGTGTATTAGTGCAGTAATCATCGCTATCTCACCAACTGCATCATGATGTATTAGTGCAGTAATCATCGCTATCTCACCACCTGCATCATGGTGTATTAGTGCCGTAATCATCCTTGTCTCACCACCTGCATCATGATGTATTAGTGCAGTAATCATCGCTATCTCACCACCTGCATCATGGTGTATTAGTGTCGTAATCATCCCTGTCTCACCACCTGCATCATGATGTATTAGTGCAGTAATCATCGCTATCTCACCACCTGCATCATGGTGTATTAGTGCCGTAATCATCGCTATCTCACCACCTGCATCATGATGTATTAGTGCCGTAATCATCGCTATCTCACCACCTGCATCATGATGTATTAGTGCAGTAATCATCGCTATCTCACCACCTGCATCATGATGTATTAGTGCAGTAATCATCGCTATCTCACCACCTGCATCATGATGTATTAGTGCCGTAATCATCGCTATCTCACCACCTGCATCATGATGTATTAGTGCAGTAATCATCGCTATCTCACCACCTGCATCATGGTGTATTAGTGCAGTAATCATCGCTATCTCACCACCTGCATCATGATGTATTAGTGCAGTAATCATCGCTATCTCACCACCTGCATCATGGTGTATTAGTGCAGTAATCATCGCTATCTCACCACCTGCATCATGATGTATTAGTGCAGTAATCATCGCTATCTCACCACCTGCATCATGATGTATTAGTGCAGTAATCATCGCTATCTCACCACCTGCATCATGGTGTATTAGTGCCGTAATCATCGCTATCTCACCACCTGCATCATGGTGTATTAGTGCAGTAATCATCGCTATCTCACCACCTGCATCATGATGTATTAGTGCAGTAATCATCGCTATCTCACCACCTGCATCATGATGTATTAGTGCAGTAATCATCCCTATCTCACCACCTGCATCATGATGTATTAGTGCAGTAATCATCGCTATCTCACCACCTGCATCATGATGTATTAGTGCAGTAATCATCGCCATCTCACCACCAGCATCATGATGTATTAGTGCAGTAATCATCCCTATCTCACCACCTGCATCATGATGTATTAGTGCAGTAATCATCGCTATCTCACCACCTGCATCATGGTGTATTAGAGCCGTGATCATCGCTATCTCACCACCTGCATCATGATGTATTAGTGCAGTAATCATCGCTATCTCACCACCTGCATCATGATGTATTAGTGCAGTAATCATCGCTATCTCACCACCTGCATCATGATGTATTAGTGCCGCAATCATCGCTATCTCACCACCTGCATCATGATGTATTAGTGCAGTAATCATCCCTATCTCACCACCTGCATCATGATGTATTAGTGCAGTAATCATCGCTATCTCACCACCTGCATCATGGTGTATTAGTGCCGTAATCATCGCTATCTCACCACCTGCATCATGATGTATTAGTGCAGTAATCATCGCTATCTCACCACCTGCATCATGGTGTATTAGTGCCGTAATCATCGCTATCTCACCACCTGCATCATGGTGTATTAGTGCAGTAATCATCGCTATCTCACCACCTGCATCATGGTGTATTAGTGCCGTAATCATCGCTATCTCACCACCTGCATCATGATGTATTAGTGCAGTAATCATCGCTATCTCACCGCCTGCATCATGATGTATTAGTGCAGTAATCATCGCTATCTCACCACCTGCATCATGGTGTATTAGTGCCGTAATCATCGCTATCTCACCACCTGCATCATGATGTATTAGTGCCGTAATCATCGCTATCTCACCACCTGCATCATGATGTATTAGTGCAGTAATCATCCCTATCTCACCACCTGCATCATGATGTATTAGTGCAGTAATCATCGCTATCTCACCACCTGCATCATGGTGTATTAGTGCCGTAATCATCACTATCTCACCACCTGCATCATGATGTATTAGTGCAGTAATCATCCCTATCTCACCACCTGCATCATGATGTATTAGTGCCGTAATCATCGCTATCTCACCACCTGCATCATGGTGTATTAGTGCCGTAATCATCGCTATCTCACCACCTGCATAATGATGTATTAGTGCAGTAATCATCCCTATCTCACCACCTGCATCATGATGTATTAGTGCCGTAATCATCGCTATCTCACCACCTGCATCATGGTGTATTAGTGCAGTAATCATCGCTATCTCACCAACTGCATCATGATGTATTAGTGCAGTAATCATCGCTATCTCACCACCTGCATCATGGTGTATTAGTGCCGTAATCATCCTTGTCTCACCACCTGCATCATGATGTATTAGTGCAGTAATCATCGCTATCTCACCACCTGCATCATGGTGTATTAGTGTCGTAATCATCCCTGTCTCACCACCTGCATCATGATGTATTAGTGCAGTAATCATCGCTATCTCACCACCTGCATCATGGTGTATTAGTGCCGTGATCATCGCTATCTCACCACCTGCATCATGATGTATTAGTGCAGTAATCATCGCTATCTCACCACCTGCATCATGGTGTATTAGTGCCGTAATCATCGCTATCTCACCACCTGCATCATGATGTATTAGTGCCGTAATCATCGCTATCTCACCACCTGCATCATGATGTATTAGTGCAGTAATCATCCCTATCTCACCACCTGCATCATGATGTATTAGTGCAGTAATCATCGCTATCTCACCACCTGCATCATGGTGTATTAGTGCCGTAATCATCACTATCTCACCACCTGCATCATGATGTATTAGTGCAGTAATCATCCCTATCTCACCACCTGCATCATGATGTATTAGTACCGTAATCATCGCTATCTCACCACCTGCATAATGATGTATTAGTGCAGTAATCATCCCTATCTCACCACCTGCATCATGATGTATTAGTGCCGTAATCATCGCTATCTCACCACCTGCATCATGGTGTATTAGTGCAGTAATCATCGCTATCTCACCAACTGCATCATGATGTATTAGTGCAGTAATCTTCGCTATCTCACCACCTGCATCATGGTGTATTAGTGCCGTAATCATCCTTGTCTCACCACCTGCATCATGATGTATTAGTGCAGTAATCATCGCTATCTCACCACCTGCATCATGGTGTATTAGTGTCGTAATCATCCCTGTCTCACCACCTGCATCATGATGTATTAGTGCAGTAATCATCGCTATCTCACCACCTGCATCATGGTGTATTAGTGCCGTAATCATCGCTATCTCACCACCTGCATCATGATGTATTAGTGCCGTAATCATCGCTATCTCACCACCTGCATCATGATGTATTAGTGCAGTAATCATCGCTATCTCACCACCTGCATCATGATGTATTAGTGCAGTAATCATCGCTATCTCACCACCTGCATCATGATGTATTAGTGCCGTAATCATCGCTATCTCACCACCTGCATCATGATGTATTAGTGCAGTAATCATCGCTATCTCACCACCTGCATCATGGTGTATTAGTGCAGTAATCATCGCTATCTCACCACCTGCATCATGATGTATTAGTGCAGTAATCATCGCTATCTCACCACCTGCATCATGGTGTATTAGTGCAGTAATCATCGCTAACTCACCACCTGCATCATGATGTATTAGTGCAGTAATCATCGCTATCTCACCACCTGCATCATGATGTATTAGTGCAGTAATCATCGCTATCTCACCACCTGCATCATGGTGTATTAGTGCCGTAATCATCGCTATCTCACCACCTGCATCATGGTGTATTAGTGCAGTAATCATCGCTATCTCACCACCTGCATCATGATGTATTAGTGCAGTAATCATCGCTATCTCACCACCTGCATCATGATGTATTAGTGCAGTAATCATCCCTATCTCACCACCTGCATCATGATGTATTAGTGCAGTAATCATCGCTATCTCACCACCTGCATCATGATGTATTAGTGCAGTAATCATCGCTATCTCACCACCAGCATCATGATGTATTAGTGCAGTAATCATCCCTATCTCACCACCTGCATCACGATGTATTAGTGCAGTAATCATCGCTATCTCACCACCTGCATCATGGTGTATTAGAGCCGTGATCATCGCTATCTCACCACCTGCATCATGATGTATTAGTGCAGTAATCATCGCTATCTCACCACCTGCATCATGATGTATTAGTGCAGTAATCATCGCTATCTCACCACCTGCATCATGATGTATTAGTGCCGCAATCATCGCTATCTCACCACCTGCATCATGATCTATTAGTGCAGTAATCATCGCTATCTCACCACCTGCATAATGATGTATTAGTGCAGTAATCATCGCTATCTCACCACCTGCATCATGATGTATTAGTGCAGTAATCATCCCAATCTCACCACCTGCATCATGATGTATTAGTGCAATAATCATCGCTATCTCACCACCTGCATCATGGTGTATTAGTGCCGTAATCATCGCTATCTCACCACCTGCATCATGATGTATTAGTGCAGTAATCATCGCTATCTCACCACCTGCATCATGGTGTATTAGTGCCGTAATCATCGCTATCTCACCACCTGCATCATGGTGTATTAGTGCAGTAATCATCGCTATCTCACCACCTGCATCATGGTGTATTAGTGCCGTAATCATCGCTATCTCACCACCTGCATCATGATGTATTAGTGCAGTAATCATCGCTATCTCACCGCCTGCATCATGATGTATTAGTGCAGTAATCATCGCTATCTCACCACCTGCATCATGGTGTATTAGTGCCGTAATCATCGCTATCTCACCACCTGCATCATGATGTATTAGTGCCGTAATCATCGCTATCTCACCACCTGCATCATGATGTATTAGTGCAGTAATCATCCCTATCTCACCACCTGCATCATGATGTATTAGTGCAGTAATCATCGCTATCTCACCACCTGCATCATGGTGTATTAGTGCCGTAATCATCACTATCTCACCACCTGCATCATGATGTATTAGTGCAGTAATCATCCCTATCTCACCACCTGCATCATGATGTATTAGTGCCGTAATCATCGCTATCTCACCACCTGCATCATGGTGTATTAGTGCCGTAATCATCGCTATCTCACCACCTGCATAATGATGTATTAGTGCAGTAATCATCCCTATCTCACCACCTGCATCATGATGTATTAGTGCCGTAATCATCGCTATCTCACCACCTGCATCATGGTGTATTAGTGCAGTAATCATCGCTATCTCACCAACTGCATCATGATGTATTAGTGCAGTAATCATCGCTATCTCACCACCTGCATCATGGTGTATTAGTGCCGTAATCATCCTTGTCTCACCACCTGCATCATGATGTATTAGTGCAGTAATCATCGCTATCTCACCACCTGCATCATGGTGTATTAGTGTCGTAATCATCCCTGTCTCACCACCTGCATCATGATGTATTAGTGCAGTAATCATCGCTATCTCACCACCTGCATCATGGTGTATTAGTGCCGTGATCATCGCTATCTCACCACCTGCATCATGATGTATTAGTGCAGTAATCATCGCTATCTCACCACCTGCATCATGATGTATTAGTGCAGTAATCATCGCTATCTCACCACCTGCATCATGATGTATTAGTGCCGCAATCATCGCTATCTCACCACCTGCATCATGATCTATTAGTGCAGTAATCATCGCTATCTCACCACCTGCATAATGATGTATTAGTGCAGTAATCATCGCTATCTCACCACCTGCATCATGATGTATTAGTGCAGTAATCATCCCTATCTCACCACCTGCATCATGATGTATTAGTGCAGTAATCATCGCTATCTCACCACCTGCATCATGGTGTATTAGTGCCGTAATCATCGCTATCTCACCACCTGCATCATGATGTATTAGTGCAGTAATCATCGCTATCTCACCACCTGCATCATGGTGTATTAGTGCCGTAATCATCGCTATCTCACCACCTGCATCATGATGTATTAGTGCAGTAATCATCGCTATCTCACCACCTGCATCATGGTGTATTAGTGCCGTAATCATCGCTATCTCACCACCTGCATCATGATGTATTAGTGCAGTAATCATCGCTATCTCACCGCCTGCATCATGATGTATTAGTGCAGTAATCATCGCTATCTCACCACCTGCATCATGATGTATTAGTGCAGTAATCATCCCTATCTCACCACCTGCATCATGATGTATTAGTGCAGTAATCATCGCTATCTCACCACCTGCATCATGGTGTATTAGTGCCGTAATCATCACTATCTCACCACCTGCATCATGATGTATTAGTGCAGTAATCATCCCTATCTCACCACCTGCATCATGATGTATTAGTGCCGTAATCATCGCTATCTCACCACCTGCATCATGATGTATTAGTGCAGTAATCATCCCTATCTCACCACCTGCATCATGATGTATTAGTGCCGTAATCATCGCTATCTCACCACCTGCATCATGGTGTATTAGTGCAGTAATCATCGCTATCTCACCAACTGCATCATGATGTATTAGTGCAGTAATCATCGCTATCTCACCACCTGCATCATGGTGTATTAGTGCCGTAATCATCCTTGTCTCACCACCTGCATCATGATGTATTAGTGCAGTAATCATCGCTATCTCACCACCTGCATCATGGTGTATTAGTGTCGTAATCATCCCTGTCTCACCACCTGCATCATGATGTATTAGTGCAGTAATCATCGCTATCTCACCACCTGCATCATGGTGTATTAGTGCCGTGATCATCGCTATCTCACCACCTGCATCATGATGTATTAGTGCAGTAATCATCGCTATCTCACCACCTGCATCATGATGTATTAGTGCAGTAATCATCGCTATCTCACCACCTGCATCATGATGTATTAGTGCCGCAATCATCGCTATCTCACCACCTGCATCATGATCTATTAGTGCAGTAATCATCGCTATCTCACCACCTGCATAATGATGTATTAGTGCAGTAATCATCGCTATCTCACCACCTGCATCATGATGTATTAGTGCAGTAATCATCGCTATCTCACCACCTGCATCATGGTGTATTAGTGCCGTAATCATCGCTATCTCACCACCTGCATCATGATGTATTAGTGCCGTAATCATCCCTATCTCACCACCTGCATCATGATGTATTAGTGCAGTAATCATCGCTATCTCACCACCTGCATCATGATGTATTAGTGCCGTAATCATCGCTATCTCACCACCTGCATCATGATGTATTAGTGCAGTAATCATCCCTATCTCACCACCTGCATCATGATGTATTAGTGCCGTAATCATCGCTATCTCACCACCTGCATCATGGTGTATTAGTGCCGTAATCATCGCTATCTCACCACCTGCATAATGATGTATTAGTGCAGTAATCATCCCTATCTCACCACCTGCATCATGATGTATTAGTGCCGTAATCATCGCTATCTCACCACCTGCATCATGGTGTATTAGTGCAGTAATCATCGCTATCTCACCACCTGCATCATGATGTATTAGTGCGGTAATCATCGCTATCTCACCACCTGCATCATGGTGTATTAGTGCCGTAATCATCCTTGTCTCACCACCTGCATCATGATGTATTAGTGCAGTAATCATCGCTATCTCACCACCTGCATCATGGTGTATTAGTGCCGTAATCATCCCTGTCTCGCCACCTGCATCATGATGTATTAGTGCAGTAATCATCGCTATCTCACCACCTGCATCATGGTGTATTAGTGTCGTAATCATCGCTATCTCACCACCTGCATCATGATGTATTAGTGCCGTAATCATCCCTATCTCACCACCTGCATCATGATGTATTAGTGCAGTAATCATCGCTATCTCACCACCTGCATCATGGTGTATTAGTGCAGTAATCATCGCTATCTCACCACCTGCATCATGATGTATTAGTGCCGTAATCATCCCTATCTCACCACCTGCATCATGGTGTATTAGTGCAGTAATCATCCCTATCTCACCACCTGCATCATGGTGTATTACTGCAGTAATCATCCCTATCTCACCACCTGCATCATGGTGTATTAGTGCAGTAATCATCGCTATCTCACCACCTGCATCATGATGTATTAGTGCCGTAATCATCCCTATCTCACCACCTGCATCATGGTGTATTAGTGCAGTAATCATCCCTATCTCACCACCTGCATCATGGTGTATTACTGCAGTAATCATCCCTATCTCACCACCTGCATCATGGTGTATTAGTGCAGTAATCATCGCTATCTCACCACCTGCATCATGGTGTATTAGTGCCGTAATCATCGCTATCTCACCACCTGCATCATGATGTATTAGTGCCGTAATCATCGCTATCTCACCACCTGCACCATGATGTATTAGTGCCGTAATCATCCCTATCTCACCACCTGCATCATGATGTATTAGTGCCGTAATCATCGCTATCTCACCACCTGCATCATGGTGTATTAGTGCCGTAATCATCCCTATCTCACCATCTGCATCATGGTGTATTAGTGCCGTAATCATCCCTATCTCACCACCTGCATCATGATGTATTAGTGCAGTAATCATCGCTATCTCACCACCTGCATCATGATGTATTAGTGCAGTAATCATCGCTATCTCACCACCTGCATCATGATGTATTAGTGCCGTAATCATCGCTATCTCACCACCTGCATCATGATGTATTAGTGCAGTAATCATCGCTATCTCAACACCTGCATCATGGTGTATTAGTGCAGTAATCATCGCTATCTCACCACCTGCATCATGATGTATTAGTGCAGTAATCATCGCTATCTCACCACCTGCATCATGGTGTATTAGTGCAGTAATCATCGCTATCTCACCACCTGCATCATGATGTATTAGTGCAGTAATCATCGCTATCTCACCACCTGCATCATGATGTATTAGTGCAGTAATCATCCCTATCTCACCACCTGCATCATGATGTATTAGTGCAGTAATCATCGCTATCTCACCACCTGCATCATGATGTATTAGTGCAGTAATCATCGCTATCTCACCACCAGCATCATGATGTATTAGTGCAGTAATCATCCCTATCTCACCACCTGCATCATGATGTATTAGTGCAGTAATCATCGCTATCTCACCACCTGCATCATGGTGTATTAGAGCCGTGATCATCGCTATCTCACCACCTGCATCATGATGTATTAGTGCAGTAATCATCGCTATCTCACCACCTGCATCATGATGTATTAGTGCAGTAATCATCGCTATCTCACAACCTGCATCATGATGTATTAATGCCGCGATCATCGCTATCTCACCACCTGCATCATGATGTATTAGTGCAGTAATCATCGCTATCTCACCACCTGCATAATGATGTATTAGTGCAGTAATCATCGCTATCTCACCACCTGCATCATGATGTATTAGTGCAGTAATCATCCCTATCTCACCACCTGCATCATGATGTATTAGTGCAGTAATCATCGCTATCTCACCACCTGCATCATGGTGTATTAGTGCCGTAATCATCGCTATCTCACCACCTGCATCATGATGTATTAGTGCAGTAATCATCGCTATCTCACCACCTACATCATCGTGTATTAGTGCCGTAATCATCGCTATCTCACCACCTGCATCATGGTGTATTAGTGCAGTAATCATCGCTATCTCACCACCTGCATCATGGTGTATTAGTGCCGTAATCATCGCTATCTCACCACCTGCATCATGATGTATTAGTGCAGTAATCATCGCTATCTCACCGCCTGCATCATGATGTATTAGTGCAGTAATCATCGCTATCTCACCACCTGCATCATGGTGTATTAGTGCCGTAATCATCGCTATCTCACCACCTGCATCATGATGTATTAGTGCCGTAATCATCGCTATCTCACCACCTGCATCATGATGTATTAGTGCAGTAATCATCCCTATCTCACCACCTGCATCATGATGTATTAGTGCAGTAATCATCCCTATCTCACCACCTGCATCATGATGTATTAGTGCAGTAATCATCGCTATCTCACCACCTGCATCATGATGTATTAGTGCAGTAATCATCGCTATCTCACCACCAGCATCATGATGTATTAGTGCAGTAATCATCCCTATCTCACCACCTGCATCATGATGTATTAGTGCAGTAATCATCGCTATCTCACCACCTGCATCATGGTGTATTAGAGCCGTGATCATCGCTATCTCACCACCTGCATCATGATGTATTAGTGCAGTAATCATCGCTATCTCACCACCTGCATCATGATGTATTAGTGCAGTAATCATCGCTATCTCACAACCTGCATCATGATGTATTAATGCCGCGATCATCGCTATCTCACCACCTGCATCATGATGTATTAGTGCAGTAATCATCGCTATCTCACCACCTGCATAATGATGTATTAGTGCAGTAATCATCGCTATCTCACCACCTGCATCATGATGTATTAGTGCAGTAATCATCCCTATCTCACCACCTGCATCATGATGTATTAGTGCAGTAATCATCGCTATCTCACCACCTGCATCATGGTGTATTAGTGCCGTAATCATCGCTATCTCACCACCTGCATCATGATGTATTAGTGCAGTAATCATCGCTATCTCACCACCTACATCATCGTGTATTAGTGCCGTAATCATCGCTATCTCACCACCTGCATCATGGTGTATTAGTGCAGTAATCATCGCTATCTCACCACCTGCATCATGGTGTATTAGTGCCGTAATCATCGCTATCTCACCACCTGCATCATGATGTATTAGTGCAGTAATCATCGCTATCTCACCGCCTGCATCATGATGTATTAGTGCAGTAATCATCGCTATCTCACCACCTGCATCATGGTGTATTAGTGCCGTAATCATCGCTATCTCACCACCTGCATCATGATGTATTAGTGCCGTAATCATCGCTATCTCACCACCTGCATCATGATGTATTAGTGCAGTAATCATCCCTATCTCACCACCTGCATCATGATGTATTAGTGCAGTAATCATCCCTATCTCACCACCTGCATCATGATGTATTAGTGCCGTAATCATTGCTATCTCACCACCTGCATCATGGTGTATTAGTGCCGTAATCATCGCTATCTCACCACCTGCATAATGATGTATTAGTGCAGTAATCATCCCTATCTCACCACCTGCATCATGATGTATTAGTGCCGTAATCATCGCTATCTCACCACCTGCATCATGGTGTATTAGTGCAGTAATCATCGCTATCTCACCAACTGCATCATGATGTATTAGTGCAGTAATCATCGCTATCTCACCACCTGCATCATGGTGTATTAGTGCCGTAATCATCCTTGTCTCACCACCTGCATCATGATGTATTAGTGCAGTAATCATCGCTATCTCACCACCTGCATCATGGTGTATTAGTGTCGTAATCATCCCTGTCTCACCACCTGCATCATGATGTATTAGTGCAGTAATCATCGCTATCTCACCACCTGCATCATGGTGTATTAGTGCCGTAATCATCGCTATCTCACCACCTGCATCATGATGTATTAGTGCCGTAATCATCGCTATCTCACCACCTGCATCATGATGTATTAGTGCAGTAATCATCGCTATCTCACCACCTGCATCATGGTGTATTAGTGCAGTAATCATCGCTATCTCACCACCTGCATCATGGTGTATTAGTGCCGTAATCATCGCTATCTCACCACCTGCATCATGATGTATTAGTGCCGTAATCATCGCTATCTCACCACCTGCACCATGATGTATTAGTGCCGTAATCATCCCTATCTCACCACCTGCATCATGATGTATTAGTGCCGTAATCATCGCTATCTCACCACCTGCATCATGGTGTATTAGTGCCGTAATCATCCCTATCTCACCACCTGCATCATGATGTATTAGTGCAGTAATCATCGCTATCTCACCACCTGCATCATGATGTATTAGTGCCGTAATCATCGCTATCTCACCACCTGCATCATGATGTATTAGTGCAGTAATCATCGCTATCTCAACACCTGCATCATGGTGTATTAGTGCAGTAATCATCGCTATCTCACCACCTGCATCATGATGTATTAGTGCAGTAATCATCGCTATCTCACCACCTGCATCATGGTGTATTAGTGCAGTAATCATCGCTATCTCACCACCTGCATCATGATGTATTAGTGCAGTAATCATCGCTATCTCACCACCTGCATCATGATGTATTAGTGCAGTAATCATCCCTATCTCACCACCTGCATCATGATGTATTAGTGCAGTAATCATCGCTATCTCACCACCTGCATCATGATGTATTAGTGCAGTAATCATCGCTATCTCACCACCAGCATCATGATGTATTAGTGCAGTAATCATCCCTATCTCACCACCTGCATCATGATGTATTAGTGCAGTAATCATCGCTATCTCACCACCTGCATCATGGTGTATTAGAGCCGTGATCATCGCTATCTCACCACCTGCATCATGATGTATTAGTGCAGTAATCATCGCTATCTCACCACCTGCATCATGATGTATTAGTGCAGTAATCATCGCTATCTCACAACCTGCATCATGATGTATTAGTGCCGCAATCATCGCTATCTCACCACCTGCATCATGATGTATTAGTGCAGTAATCATCGCTATCTCACCACCTGCATAATGATGTATTAGTGCAGTAATCATCGCTATCTCACCACCTGCATCATGATGTATTAGTGCAGTAATCATCCCTATCTCACCACCTGCATCATGATGTATTAGTGCAGTAATCATCGCTATCTCACCACCTGCATCATGGTGTATTAGTGCCGTAATCATCGCTATCTCACCACCTGCATCATGATGTATTAGTGCAGTAATCATCGCTATCTCACCACCTACATCATCGTGTATTAGTGCCGTAATCATCGCTATCTCACCACCTGCATCATGGTGTATTAGTGCAGTAATCATCGCTATCTCACCACCTGCATCATGGTGTATTAGTGCCGTAATCATCGCTATCTCACCACCTGCATCATGATGTATTAGTGCAGTAATCATCGCTATCTCACCGCCTGCATCATGATGTATTAGTGCAGTAATCATCGCTATCTCACCACCTGCATCATGGTGTATTAGTGCCGTAATCATCGCTATCTCACCACCTGCATCATGATGTATTAGTGCCGTAATCATCGCTATCTCGCCACCTGCATCATGATGTATTAGTGCAGTAATCATCCCTATCTCACCACCTGCATCATGATGTATTAGTGCAGTAATCTTCGCTATCTCACCACCTGCATCATGGTGTATTAGTGCCGTAATCATCACTATCTCACCACCTGCATCATGATGTATTAGTGCAGTAATCATCCCTATCTCACCACCTGCATCATGATGTATTAGTGCCGTAATCATCGCTATCTCACCACCTGCATCATGGTGTATTAGTGCCGTAATCATCGCTATCTCACCACCTGCATAATGATGTATTAGTGCAGTAATCATCCCTATCTCACCACCTGCATCATGATGTATTAGTGCCGTAATCATCGCTATCTCACCACCTGCATCATGGTGTATTAGTGCAGTAATCATCGCTATCTCACCAACTGCATCATGATGTATTAGTGCAGTAATCATCGCTATCTCACCACCTGCATCATGGTGTATTAGTGCCGTAATCATCCTTGTCTCACCACCTGCATCATGATGTATTAGTGCAGTAATCATCGCTATCTCACCACCTGCATCATGGTGTATTAGTGTCGTAATCATCCCTGTCTCACCACCTGCATCATGATGTATTAGTGCAGTAATCATCGCTATCTCACCACCTGCATCATGGTGTATTAGTGCCGTAATCATCGCTATCTCACCACCTGCATCATGATGTATTAGTGCCGTAATCATCGCTATCTCACCACCTGCATCATGATGTATTAGTGCAGTAATCATCGCTATCTCACCACCTGCATCATGATGTATTAGTGCAGTAATCATCGCTATCTCACCACCTGCATCATGATGTATTAGTGCCGTAATCATCGCTATCTCACCACCTGCATCATGATGTATTAGTGCAGTAATCATCGCTATCTCACCACCTGCATCATGGTGTATTAGTGCAGTAATCATCGCTATCTCACCACCTGCATCATGATGTATTAGTGCAGTAATCATCGCTATCTCACCACCTGCATCATGGTGTATTAGTGCAGTAATCATCGCTATCTCACCACCTGCATCATGATGTATTAGTGCAGTAATCATCGCTATCTCACCACCAGCATCATGATGTATTAGTGCAGTAATCATCCCTATCTCACCACCTGCATCATGATGTATTAGTGCAGTAATCATCGCTATCTCACCACCTGCATCATGGTGTATTAGAGCCGTGATCATCGCTATCTCACCACCTGCATCATGATGTATTAGTGCAGTAATCATCGCTATCTCACCACCTGCATCATGATGTATTAGTGCAGTAATCATCGCTATCTCACAACCTGCATCATGATGTATTAGTGCCGCAATCATCGCTATCTCACCACCTGCATCATGATGTATTAGTGCAGTAATCATCGCTATCTCACCACCTGCATAATGATGTATTAGTGCAGTAATCATCGCTATCTCACCACCTGCATCATGATGTATTAGTGCAGTAATCATCCCTATCTCACCACCTGCATCATGATGTATTAGTGCAGTAATCATCGCTATCTCACCACCTGCATCATGGTGTATTAGTGCCGTAATCATCGCTATCTCACCACCTGCATCATGATGTATTAGTGCAGTAATCATCGCTATCTCACCACCTACATCATCGTGTATTAGTGCCGTAATCATCGCTATCTCACCACCTGCATCATGGTGTATTAGTGCAGTAATCATCGCTATCTCACCACCTGCATCATGGTGTATTAGTGCCGTAATCATCGCTATCTCACCACCTGCATCATGATGTATTAGTGCAGTAATCATCGCTATCTCACCGCCTGCATCATGATGTATTAGTGCAGTAATCATCGCTATCTCACCACCTGCATCATGGTGTATTAGTGCCGTAATCATCGCTATCTCACCACCTGCATCATGATGTATTAGTGCCGTAATCATCGCTATCTCGCCACCTGCATCATGATGTATTAGTGCAGTAATCATCCCTATCTCACCACCTGCATCATGATGTATTAGTGCAGTAATCATCGCTATCTCACCACCTGCATCATGGTGTATTAGTGCCGTAATCATCACTATCTCACCACCTGCATCATGATGTATTAGTGCAGTAATCATCCCTATCTCACCACCTGCATCATGATGTATTAGTGCCGTAATCATCGCTATCTCACCACCTGCATCATGGTGTATTAGTGCCGTAATCATCGCTATCTCACCACCTGCATAATGATGTATTAGTGCAGTAATCATCCCTATCTCACCACCTGCATCATGATGTATTAGTGCCGTAATCATCGCTATCTCACCACCTGCATCATGGTGTATTAGTGCAGTAATCATCGCTATCTCACCAACTGCATCATGATGTATTAGTGCAGTAATCATCGCTATCTCACCACCTGCATCATGGTGTATTAGTGCCGTAATCATCCTTGTCTCACCACCTGCATCATGATGTATTAGTGCAGTAATCATCGCTATCTCACCACCTGCATCATGGTGTATTAGTGTCGTAATCATCCCTGTCTCACCACCTGCATCATGATGTATTAGTGCAGTAATCATCGCTATCTCACCACCTGCATCATGGTGTATTAGTGCCGTAATCATCGCTATCTCACCACCTGCATCATGATGTATTAGTGCCGTAATCATCGCTATCTCACCACCTGCATCATGATGTATTAGTGCAGTAATCATCGCTATCTCACCACCTGCATCATGATGTATTAGTGCAGTAATCATCGCTATCTCACCACCTGCATCATGATGTATTAGTGCCGTAATCATCGCTATCTCACCACCTGCATCATGATGTATTAGTGCAGTAATCATCGCTATCTCACCACCTGCATCATGGTGTATTAGTGCAGTAATCATCGCTATCTCACCACCTGCATCATGATGTATTAGTGCAGTAATCATCGCTATCTCACCACCTGCATCATGGTGTATTAGTGCAGTAATCATCGCTATCTCACCACCTGCATCATGATGTATTAGTGCAGTAATCATCGCTATCTCACCACCTGCATCATGATGTATTAGTGCAGTAATCATCGCTATCTCACCACCTGCATCATGGTGTATTAGTGCCGTAATCATCGCTATCTCACCACCTGCATCATGGTGTATTAGTGCAGTAATCATCGCTATCTCACCACCTGCATCATGATGTATTAGTGCAGTAATCATCGCTATCTCACCACCTGCATCATGATGTATTAGTGCAGTAATCATCCCTATCTCACCACCTGCATCATGATGTATTAGTGCAGTAATCATCGCTATCTCACCACCTGCATCATGATGTATTAGTGCAGTAATCATCGCCATCTCACCACCAGCATCATGATGTATTAGTGCAGTAATCATCCCTATCTCACCACCTGCATCATGATGTATTAGTGCAGTAATCATCGCTATCTCACCACCTGCATCATGGTGTATTAGAGCCGTGATCATCGCTATCTCACCACCTGCATCATGATGTATTAGTGCAGTAATCATCGCTATCTCACCACCTGCATCATGATGTATTAGTGCAGTAATCATCGCTATCTCACCACCTGCATCATGATGTATTAGTGCCGCAATCATCGCTATCTCACCACCTGCATCATGATGTATTAGTGCAGTAATCATCCCTATCTCACCACCTGCATCATGATGTATTAGTGCAGTAATCATCGCTATCTCACCACCTGCATCATGGTGTATTAGTGCCGTAATCATCGCTATCTCACCACCTGCATCATGATGTATTAGTGCAGTAATCATCGCTATCTCACCACCTGCATCATGGTGTATTAGTGCCGTAATCATCGCTATCTCACCACCTGCATCATGGTGTATTAGTGCAGTAATCATCGCTATCTCACCACCTGCATCATGGTGTATTAGTGCCGTAATCATCGCTATCTCACCACCTGCATCATGATGTATTAGTGCAGTAATCATCGCTATCTCACCGCCTGCATCATGATGTATTAGTGCAGTAATCATCGCTATCTCACCACCTGCATCATGGTGTATTAGTGCCGTAATCATCGCTATCTCACCACCTGCATCATGATGTATTAGTGCCGTAATCATCGCTATCTCACCACCTGCATCATGATGTATTAGTGCAGTAATCATCCCTATCTCACCACCTGCATCATGATGTATTAGTGCAGTAATCATCGCTATCTCACCACCTGCATCATGGTGTATTAGTGCCGTAATCATCACTATCTCACCACCTGCATCATGATGTATTAGTGCAGTAATCATCCCTATCTCACCACCTGCATCATGATGTATTAGTGCCGTAATCATCGCTATCTCACCACCTGCATCATGGTGTATTAGTGCCGTAATCATCGCTATCTCACCACCTGCATAATGATGTATTAGTGCAGTAATCATCCCTATCTCACCACCTGCATCATGATGTATTAGTGCCGTAATCATCGCTATCTCACCACCTGCATCATGGTGTATTAGTGCAGTAATCATCGCTATCTCACCAACTGCATCATGATGTATTAGTGCAGTAATCATCGCTATCTCACCACCTGCATCATGGTGTATTAGTGCCGTAATCATCCTTGTCTCACCACCTGCATCATGATGTATTAGTGCAGTAATCATCGCTATCTCACCACCTGCATCATGGTGTATTAGTGTCGTAATCATCCCTGTCTCACCACCTGCATCATGATGTATTAGTGCAGTAATCATCGCTATCTCACCACCTGCATCATGGTGTATTAGTGCCGTGATCATCGCTATCTCACCACCTGCATCATGATGTATTAGTGCAGTAATCATCGCTATCTCACCACCTGCATCATGGTGTATTAGTGCCGTAATCATCGCTATCTCACCACCTGCATCATGATGTATTAGTGCCGTAATCATCGCTATCTCACCACCTGCATCATGATGTATTAGTGCAGTAATCATCCCTATCTCACCACCTGCATCATGATGTATTAGTGCAGTAATCATCGCTATCTCACCACCTGCATCATGGTGTATTAGTGCCGTAATCATCACTATCTCACCACCTGCATCATGATGTATTAGTGCAGTAATCATCCCTATCTCACCACCTGCATCATGATGTATTAGTACCGTAATCATCGCTATCTCACCACCTGCATAATGATGTATTAGTGCAGTAATCATCCCTATCTCACCACCTGCATCATGATGTATTAGTGCCGTAATCATCGCTATCTCACCACCTGCATCATGGTGTATTAGTGCAGTAATCATCGCTATCTCACCAACTGCATCATGATGTATTAGTGCAGTAATCTTCGCTATCTCACCACCTGCATCATGGTGTATTAGTGCCGTAATCATCCTTGTCTCACCACCTGCATCATGATGTATTAGTGCAGTAATCATCGCTATCTCACCACCTGCATCATGGTGTATTAGTGTCGTAATCATCCCTGTCTCACCACCTGCATCATGATGTATTAGTGCAGTAATCATCGCTATCTCACCACCTGCATCATGGTGTATTAGTGCCGTAATCATCGCTATCTCACCACCTGCATCATGATGTATTAGTGCCGTAATCATCGCTATCTCACCACCTGCATCATGATGTATTAGTGCAGTAATCATCGCTATCTCACCACCTGCATCATGATGTATTAGTGCAGTAATCATCGCTATCTCACCACCTGCATCATGATGTATTAGTGCCGTAATCATCGCTATCTCACCACCTGCATCATGATGTATTAGTGCAGTAATCATCGCTATCTCACCACCTGCATCATGGTGTATTAGTGCAGTAATCATCGCTATCTCACCACCTGCATCATGATGTATTAGTGCAGTAATCATCGCTATCTCACCACCTGCATCATGGTGTATTAGTGCAGTAATCATCGCTAACTCACCACCTGCATCATGATGTATTAGTGCAGTAATCATCGCTATCTCACCACCTGCATCATGATGTATTAGTGCAGTAATCATCGCTATCTCACCACCTGCATCATGGTGTATTAGTGCCGTAATCATCGCTATCTCACCACCTGCATCATGGTGTATTAGTGCAGTAATCATCGCTATCTCACCACCTGCATCATGATGTATTAGTGCAGTAATCATCGCTATCTCACCACCTGCATCATGATGTATTAGTGCAGTAATCATCCCTATCTCACCACCTGCATCATGATGTATTAGTGCAGTAATCATCGCTATCTCACCACCTGCATCATGATGTATTAGTGCAGTAATCATCGCTATCTCACCACCAGCATCATGATGTATTAGTGCAGTAATCATCCCTATCTCACCACCTGCATCACGATGTATTAGTGCAGTAATCATCGCTATCTCACCACCTGCATCATGGTGTATTAGAGCCGTGATCATCGCTATCTCACCACCTGCATCATGATGTATTAGTGCAGTAATCATCGCTATCTCACCACCTGCATCATGATGTATTAGTGCAGTAATCATCGCTATCTCACCACCTGCATCATGATGTATTAGTGCCGCAATCATCGCTATCTCACCACCTGCATCATGATCTATTAGTGCAGTAATCATCGCTATCTCACCACCTGCATAATGATGTATTAGTGCAGTAATCATCGCTATCTCACCACCTGCATCATGATGTATTAGTGCAGTAATCATCCCAATCTCACCACCTGCATCATGATGTATTAGTGCAATAATCATCGCTATCTCACCACCTGCATCATGGTGTATTAGTGCCGTAATCATCGCTATCTCACCACCTGCATCATGATGTATTAGTGCAGTAATCATCGCTATCTCACCACCTGCATCATGGTGTATTAGTGCCGTAATCATCGCTATCTCACCACCTGCATCATGGTGTATTAGTGCAGTAATCATCGCTATCTCACCACCTGCATCATGGTGTATTAGTGCCGTAATCATCGCTATCTCACCACCTGCATCATGATGTATTAGTGCAGTAATCATCGCTATCTCACCGCCTGCATCATGATGTATTAGTGCAGTAATCATCGCTATCTCACCACCTGCATCATGGTGTATTAGTGCCGTAATCATCGCTATCTCACCACCTGCATCATGATGTATTAGTGCCGTAATCATCGCTATCTCACCACCTGCATCATGATGTATTAGTGCAGTAATCATCCCTATCTCACCACCTGCATCATGATGTATTAGTGCAGTAATCATCGCTATCTCACCACCTGCATCATGGTGTATTAGTGCCGTAATCATCACTATCTCACCACCTGCATCATGATGTATTAGTGCAGTAATCATCCCTATCTCACCACCTGCATCATGATGTATTAGTGCCGTAATCATCGCTATCTCACCACCTGCATCATGGTGTATTAGTGCCGTAATCATCGCTATCTCACCACCTGCATAATGATGTATTAGTGCAGTAATCATCCCTATCTCACCACCTGCATCATGATGTATTAGTGCCGTAATCATCGCTATCTCACCACCTGCATCATGGTGTATTAGTGCAGTAATCATCGCTATCTCACCAACTGCATCATGATGTATTAGTGCAGTAATCATCGCTATCTCACCACCTGCATCATGGTGTATTAGTGCCGTAATCATCCTTGTCTCACCACCTGCATCATGATGTATTAGTGCAGTAATCATCGCTATCTCACCACCTGCATCATGGTGTATTAGTGTCGTAATCATCCCTGTCTCACCACCTGCATCATGATGTATTAGTGCAGTAATCATCGCTATCTCACCACCTGCATCATGGTGTATTAGTGCCGTGATCATCGCTATCTCACCACCTGCATCATGATGTATTAGTGCAGTAATCATCGCTATCTCACCACCTGCATCATGATGTATTAGTGCAGTAATCATCGCTATCTCACCACCTGCATCATGATGTATTAGTGCCGCAATCATCGCTATCTCACCACCTGCATCATGATCTATTAGTGCAGTAATCATCGCTATCTCACCACCTGCATAATGATGTATTAGTGCAGTAATCATCGCTATCTCACCACCTGCATCATGATGTATTAGTGCAGTAATCATCCCTATCTCACCACCTGCATCATGATGTATTAGTGCAGTAATCATCGCTATCTCACCACCTGCATCATGGTGTATTAGTGCCGTAATCATCGCTATCTCACCACCTGCATCATGATGTATTAGTGCAGTAATCATCGCTATCTCACCACCTGCATCATGGTGTATTAGTGCCGTAATCATCGCTATCTCACCACCTGCATCATGATGTATTAGTGCAGTAATCATCGCTATCTCACCACCTGCATCATGGTGTATTAGTGCCGTAATCATCGCTATCTCACCACCTGCATCATGATGTATTAGTGCAGTAATCATCGCTATCTCACCGCCTGCATCATGATGTATTAGTGCAGTAATCATCGCTATCTCACCACCTGCATCATGATGTATTAGTGCAGTAATCATCCCTATCTCACCACCTGCATCATGATGTATTAGTGCAGTAATCATCGCTATCTCACCACCTGCATCATGGTGTATTAGTGCCGTAATCATCACTATCTCACCACCTGCATCATGATGTATTAGTGCAGTAATCATCCCTATCTCACCACCTGCATCATGATGTATTAGTGCCGTAATCATCGCTATCTCACCACCTGCATCATGATGTATTAGTGCAGTAATCATCCCTATCTCACCACCTGCATCATGATGTATTAGTGCCGTAATCATCGCTATCTCACCACCTGCATCATGGTGTATTAGTGCAGTAATCATCGCTATCTCACCAACTGCATCATGATGTATTAGTGCAGTAATCATCGCTATCTCACCACCTGCATCATGGTGTATTAGTGCCGTAATCATCCTTGTCTCACCACCTGCATCATGATGTATTAGTGCAGTAATCATCGCTATCTCACCACCTGCATCATGGTGTATTAGTGTCGTAATCATCCCTGTCTCACCACCTGCATCATGATGTATTAGTGCAGTAATCATCGCTATCTCACCACCTGCATCATGGTGTATTAGTGCCGTGATCATCGCTATCTCACCACCTGCATCATGATGTATTAGTGCAGTAATCATCGCTATCTCACCACCTGCATCATGATGTATTAGTGCAGTAATCATCGCTATCTCACCACCTGCATCATGATGTATTAGTGCCGCAATCATCGCTATCTCACCACCTGCATCATGATCTATTAGTGCAGTAATCATCGCTATCTCACCACCTGCATAATGATGTATTAGTGCAGTAATCATCGCTATCTCACCACCTGCATCATGATGTATTAGTGCAGTAATCATCGCTATCTCACCACCTGCATCATGGTGTATTAGTGCCGTAATCATCGCTATCTCACCACCTGCATCATGATGTATTAGTGCAGTAATCATCGCTATCTCACCACCTGCATCATGGTGTATTAGTGCCGTAATCATCGCTATCTCACCACCTGCATCATGGTGTATTAGTGCAGTAATCATCGCTATCTCACCACCTGCATCATGGTGTATTAGTGCCGTAATCATCGCTATCTCACCACCTGCATCATGATGTATTAGTGCAGTAATCATCGCTATCTCACCGCCTGCATCATGATGTATTAGTGCAGTAATCATCGCTATCTCACCACCTGCATCATGGTGTATTAGTGCCGTAATCATCGCTATCTCACCACCTGCATCATGATGTATTAGTGCCGTAATCATCGCTATCTCACCACCTGCATCATGATGTATTAGTGCAGTAATCATCCCTATCTCACCACCTGCATCATGATGTATTAGTGCAGTAATCATCGCTATCTCACCACCTGCATCATGGTGTATTAGTGCCGTAATCATCACTATCTCACCACCTGCATCATGATGTATTAGTGCAGTAATCATCCCTATCTCACCACCTGCATCATGATGTATTAGTGCCGTAATCATCGCTATCTCACCACCTGCATCATGGTGTATTAGTGCCGTAATCATCGCTATCTCACCACCTGCATAATGATGTATTAGTGCAGTAATCATCCCTATCTCACCACCTGCATCATGATGTATTAGTGCCGTAATCATCGCTATCTCACCACCTGCATCATGGTGTATTAGTGCAGTAATCATCGCTATCTCACCAACTGCATCATGATGTATTAGTGCAGTAATCATCGCTATCTCACCACCTGCATCATGGTGTATTAGTGCAGTAATCATCCTTCTCTCACCACCTGCATCATGATGTATTAGTGCAGTAATCATCGCTATCTCACCACCTGCATCATGGTGTATTAGTGTCGTAATCATCCCTGTCTCACCACCTGCATCATGATGTATTAGTGCAGTAATCATCGCTATCTCACCACCTGCATCATGGTGTATTAGTGCCGTAATCATCGCTATCTCACCACCTGCATCATGATGTATTAGTGCCGTAATCATCCCTATCTCACCACCTGCATCATGATGTATTAGTGCAGTAATCATCGCTATCTCACCACCTGCATCATGATGTATTAGTGCAGTAATCATCGCTATCTCACCACCTGCATCATGATGTATTAGTGCAGTAATCATCGCTATCTCACCACCTGCATCATGATGTATTAGTGCAGTAATCATCGCTATCTCACCACCTGCATCATGATGTATTAGTGCCGTAATCATCGCTATCTCACCACCTGCATCATGATGTATTAGTGCAGTAATCATCGCTATCTCACCACCTGCATCATGATGTATTAGTGCAGTAATCATCGCTATCTCACCACCTGCATCATGATGTATTAGTGCCGTAATCATCGCTATCTCACCACCTGCATCATGATGCATTAGTGCAGTAATCATCGCTATCTCACCACCTGCATCATGATGTATTAGTGCAGTAATCATCGCTATCTCACCACCTGCATCATGATGTATTATTGCAGTAATCATCCCTATCTCACCACCTGCATCATGATGTATTAGTGCAGTAATCATCGCTATCTCCCCACCTGCATCATGGTGTATTAGTGCCGTAATCATCGCTATCTCACCACCTGCATCATGATGTATTAGTGCAGTAATCATCGCTATCTCACCACCTGCATCATGGTGTATTAGTGCCGTAATCATCGCTATCTCACCACCTGCATCATGGTGTATTAGTGCAGTAATCATCGCTATCTCACCACCTGCATCATGGTGTATTAGTGCCGTAATCATCGCTATCTCACCACCTGCATCATGGTGTATTAGTGCCGTAATCATCGCTATCTCACCACCTGCATCATGATGTATTAGTGCAGTAATCATCGCTATCTCACCACCTGCATCATGATGTATTAGTGCAGTAATCATCCCTATCTCACCACCTGCATCATGATGTATTAGTGCAGTAATCATCCCTATCTCACCGCCTGCATCATGGTTTATTAGTGCCGTAATCATCGCTATCTCACCACCTGCATCATGATGTATTAGTGCAGTAATCATCGCTATCTCACCACCTGCATCGTGGTGTATTAGTGCCGTAATCATCGCTATCTCACCACCTGCATCATGGTGTATTAGTGCAGTAATCATCGCTATCTCACCACTTGCATCATGGTGTATTAGTGCAGTAATCATCGCTATCTCACCACCTGCATCATGATGTATTAGTGCAGTAATCATCGCTATCTCACCACCTGCATCATGATGTATTAGTGCCGTAATCATCCCTATCTCACCACCTGCATCATGATGTATTAGTGCAGTAATCATCGCTATCTCACCACCTGCATCATGATGTATTAGTGCAGTAATCATCGCTATCTCACCACCAGCATCATGATGTATTAGTGCAGTAATCATCCCTATCTCACCACCTGCATCATGATGTATTAGTGCAGTAATCATCGCTATCTCACCACCTGCATCATGGTGTATTAGAGCCGTGATCATCGCTATCTCACCACCTGCATCATGATGTATTAGTGCAGTAATCATCGCTATCTCACCACCTGCATCATGATGTATTAGTGCAGTAATCATCGCTATCTCACCACCTGCATCATGATGTATTAGTGCCGCAATCATCGCTATCTCACCACCTGCATCATGATGTATTAGTGCAGTAATCATCGCTATCTCACCACCTGCATAATGATGTATTAGTGCAGTAATCATCGCTATCTCACCACCTGCATCATGATGTATTAGTGCAGTAATCATCGCTATCTCACCACCTGCATCATGGTGTATTAGTGCCGTAATCATCGCTATCTCACCACCTGCATCATGGTGTATTAGTGCAGTAATCATCGCTATCTCACCACCTGCATCATGGTGTATTAGTGCCGTAATCATCGCTATCTCACCACCTGCATCATGATGTATTAGTGCAGTAATCATCGCTATCTCACCGCCTGCATCATGATGTATTAGTGCAGTAATCATCGCTATCTCACCACCTGCATCATGGTGTATTAGTGCCGTAATCATCGCTATCTCACCACCTGCATCATGATGTATTAGTGCCGTAATCATCGCTATCTCACCACCTGCATCATGATGTATTAGTGCAGTAATCATCCCTATCTCACCACCTGCATCATCATGTATTAGTGCAGTAATCATCGCTATCTCACCACCTGCATCATGGTGTATTAGTGCCGTAATCATCACTATCTCACCACCTGCATCATGATGTATTAGTGCAGTAATCATCCCTATCTCACCACCTGCATCATGATGTATTAGTGCCGTAATCATCGCTATCTCACCACCTGCATCATGGTGTATTAGTGCCGTAATCATCGCTATCTCACCACCTGCATCATGATGTATTAGTGCAGTAATCATCCCTATCTCACCACCAGCATCATGATGTATTAGTGCCGTAATCATCGCTATCTCACCACCTGCATCATGGTGTATTAGTGCAGTAATCATCGCTATCTCACCAACTGCATCATGATGTATTAGTGCAGTAATCATCGCTATCTCACCACCTGCGTCATGGTGTATTAGTGCCGTAATCATCCTTGTCTCACCACCTGCATCATGATGTATTAGTGCAGTAATCATCGCTATCTCACCACCTGCATCATGGTGTATTAGTGTCGTAATCATCCCTGTCTCACCACCTGCATCATGATGTATTAGTGCAGTAATCATCGCTATCTCACCACCTGCATCATGGTGTATTAGTGCCGTAATCATCGCTATCTCACCACCTGCATCATGATGTATTAGTGCCGTAATCATCCCTGGATCTGGATCTGGATCCCCATGCCAAAGGCGACGGTGGACACAATACAGCGGACGGCGCAGTTTGGTGAGGAGACGGCCGCTTGTTTGCAGATCATTGTTGCTATATGGTCCCATCATTCTGTACATGATTTGTGTTTTTCGCAACAGTCTGCATATATGCATATTTTTTGCCCCCTCAACCGTTCACTACAACAATGGATGCGTGATACACCCTGTGGTAGCGTTCAGAGGTATCTCGAAAAGTAATGAACTGCAGAAAGGCTAGAATTTTTTTTCAGGCAAGCACCCTAATTTGTTGTAATGGGTCCCTCGTTTTGTTTACTTTTACCCCTACTTCTGTGTGCCAATGACAAGCCTGGCATTGAGAGAAGTGCCATTATATAACATCCGAATTGCAATGGCGTACATTGCATTGGATTGTCAGTACCGGTATCGTTACATGGTGTACAGATATGTGGTGATCAATGTGATCAATGAATTATTTAGTAGATGAGGTGAATCTTTATAAGAGTATGCCTATGCACACAACTTTTGCTTGATAATGCAATTGTTTTGTATCGTTATTCGCAGTATAAAGAAAAAAGTAGATTGTTCTGTACATGATGCTGCCAATGTAATATATGTAACATTTACTGCCAAGCATTTAGCATTGGTTGTATTCGCAATGTAAAAAATGCAGAAAATATTTTTGTTGCGAGCCCTAGCTATGGCGCAATGTTTTGGTCACTTGATATGTCACAATGTGCAATGTAAAGAAAGCAGATCTAGACAGCCATTGTACTGGCCATGTATTTTGTACCTGTCATGCATTGCAATGCTCAACCGTGTTGTCATTCTTATGAAGATGTATTGTGTCATTGACTATGATAACTACTTGTTATATTCGATCGTCATGTCTGCAATAAAAGTCGCAATTATATGATATATATAATATTTCCTGGCCTTTTCCTCGGCTCAGTAATTGCTTACCATCTGCAAAAATATCACCGACAAAAAATGGGTGGGGGTGGGGGGGGGCATTTCCGCATGTGACACCGGCAAGAGGATACTTGTGCAACCAAACGTAACAATTTGTCAGTACTATGACAGCAAATACGCTTATATAGAAATATATTACGCCGCACAGTGTTTTTGGTTGAACAACGTATTATTAATATATATAAAATCGACGAAGTCCGATATAGGAAAGTAGCTAGTCCTTCCCCAACATTTTCAATTCATTGTTCAGATATTACAGGAGCGCATCAAGGGGATAGGCCCATATATAATGACTTAAAACATGACAAGAGGTGCACCGCGGTGGGGCGGAGTGGGGGGGCCGGAACACTTAGATGTCAGGAGTCTTGTTCCCCCACTCATGCAGCCCCACCCACCCGCGACTGAGCCTTCTACTAGTTTTATCTGAACTGTCAGAAGACCAGGGGCGGATCCAAAAAATCTGGATAGGGGGGGGGGGGCTTCATAAGTTAAATGGCATAAATTATATAAATTTTGGCCCTAAAAGGAGGGAGCGGGGCCAGGTTGGCCCCCCATGAATCCACCGCTGCACGGGTGGATCAACGAATTTGAAAATGGGGGGGAGGGGGCAATATCTGCGACGGGGGTTGGGGCCGGGGGGGGGCTCTGAACAACATTACGACCGGGCGATCCACCACTTTTTTTACGACCTCGCCGCCTCAGATAGCGTCTTTCCTCAAAAAGGGGGGTCCATGCCGGGGGGGCAATACTTGCGACGGGGGTGGGGGGGGGGGGCTCTGAACAACATTACGAACGGGCGATCTACCACTTTTTTTACGACCTCGCCGTCTCAGATAGCGTCTTTCCTCAAAAAGGGGGGTCCATGCCTCAGATGGCCTAAATTTTGCATTGAAAAATGGCCTTCTTTATCAAAGAGAGGGGTTTGGAACCCATGGACCCAGGGGCGGATCCGGTGGGGGGTGACCAGACCCTGGCCGGCCCCCTCTCTGTTACTCCTGAAATTTATAGCATTTAGCATGAAAACCGAAACCGGCCCCCCTTTCAAGCATATCTGCATTCGACCTTGATTCACCCCCCCCCCCCCCACCCGAACACGAACACATTTAACTATATGGAAAGGAATGTCCCAACAGTACAGGGGCACAATTTGGGCTTGATGGGACGATAAATAAAGTTAGATATGGGACCCAGTGCAACAATGTGGGCTAAATGCATCAACGCGGGGTCATTTGCGTTTGTTATCTTTTGTAATGCAGTAAAACCTCCCTGCCCGACCACCTCTCTAACCTGATCGCCTCCCAAACTCGATCGATTTTTTCGAGTGCCGAAGGTCGGCATATGTCTTAGCATTAAAACAGTATTCTATAACCCGACCACCTCCCTACTCTGTAAGCCGATCGATCATTTTGGTCCCAAAGCCCCATTTCATATTCCTTTAGTCGATCGGTTGTCGGCTGGCGGAAGGATTAGTGTCACCGGCTGATTGCAATTAGTAGAACACACAGATTCAGGCGATAACGCCTGTGAAGTGGATAGCACTCTAGAAATGTGTGAAGCATGTTTGCATGTTCGGGCGATATACCGCCTGTGAACGGCACGAGCTTTGACGAACTTGTTCAGAAAGCTCCCTCTTGTTTTCACACACACGTGAGATACAAGTAGCGGCTATACATGGGATGGATATTGTCTTATGCGAAAGAGTTTCCACTTTCACGGAAGGTAAAACTCGTCAATACGAAGGAACGCGAGGGCAAGATCAATCAAAACAGCTTGCTGATATCTTTGGCATCGGAAAATCAACAGTTTTTGCTATGTTGATTGGTTGATATTCTGTAACCCGACCACCTCCCTAAGTCGATCGATGAGCGGCAGTCCCGTCCTCGGTCGACTTAGAGAGAGAGGTTTTAGTGTACCTTTTATAACCCTGAATTACAATCCGGCCCCAAAATGTCGAAACCTGAAAACTCACTTTCCCATCTTACCCACAATTTGCAGATATCTCAGATTTTCACTCTATACGCTTGTTTACAGTTTCCATCATAAAATAATTTATCTCAAATCGCTTTTCGCCCATTTTTACATATAGTATGTAATATATGAACAGGCGTCTGTCAATATAATTTGACCTTGATATGTATTTTTTGGCCCAAAACTGATTTTGTAATCCAAAGCTCCACAATTTTGTAGAATGTTCGCACGATTTTCTACCCTTCTACTCCACCTATCACTTTCATATTTCACACTTATGCACACCTATACACTTGTTAAAATACAAATAAATCACGCAAATAAAACAAATAATACAAATAAATCACGAAATAAAACAAATCTGAAATTTGTTTCCACTTTGTACAACATTTTGGACATTTTCTTTCAGTAAGATTCGTATTACGGAAAATGTTCAGACCATTTTCGGATATTTTATAGAGGGTTGCTATTAGATTTTAAACGAAAAGCAAAATTACAAAAAAGTTCATATATGCGACAAAGCCACAGTCACTCTTCTTGTCATACACATTTTGACACAACGTTCTAACATTGACTGCGACCTGATTTCTAATAAGATTTGGGGTCAAATGCACCCAATGGCTCGTGGCCACATCTTTTTAATATTGTGGTATTACATGTCTAAGTTGCTCAGTTGCACCACAATAATGCGTTTTGCATCAAAAATAGCTTTTCTTAAGGTTATTTCTATATTGAGAAATAAGACATATTTCCGTTTCAAATTGGCTATAAGCTCCTCTATGTTGAAAGAACATAGCAAAATAATTGTCCATGAAGACAACATTATTCTGACACCAATTGGGCCAAATTAGGACGCCTCCATTTCTCAATATCAAAAACATTGATTTTCGGTCGTATGCCCTTAATATTGCACATGGATACTTGCGGTCTCTTTTATCAAATTTGGCATTCCATGGTCTCATATTGTGGATATACGGTCCTATATTGCCTTCAATGACCTTCATTTTAAACTTAGCTAAACAAGACACTATTTTGATCCCAAAACAGGATATATTTCATCGTCACGATCAAAATCAACCGAGTAACATCCGAGAAAGTATAAGATATATGAGACAGCTATCATCTGGACTACGTCATCATGCTGAAACATTTGTGAAAATATCTTTAGTATAGCCATAACAAGTAACATAACCATAACAATAAACACTATTTCCCCGCCAAAATCAACTTTGGGCGGGAAAATGGTGATTTGGAGATTTCCGGTTTGATCGTCGACCTCGGCTTACACCCTATAGACAGTTATGCAGTAAATCTCACAGGCTTTCTTATGGTGTATATATCATGCCCTCACATCAATGATTTAGCATCGAAAGTGTTGAAAAACGCTGGAGATTTGTATCATTTTTGGCTAAATTTGATTTCTCAAGGTCACCTTGCCTCTTATTATATGCGATCTTCTTCTGGTCGATATCGATTCAGACACACTGGTCAATTGGGCATATTTCTTAATCTAATCCTAAGTGGACAGACTTCGTATTAGGGCAGACAGACAAATTTGTTGTCACGTGTAACACACCAACGTGATTTACTGTTCCCAGAACGTTTTAGGAAGGTTACATTATAACCTAAAATTAATCAACGTTCTCAAAACGTTTTTGGAAGGATCCATTATAACCCTTAAAATATTCACCGTTCCCGAAACGTTTTTGGGAGGTAACATTATAACCTAGAATTAATCATTGTTCTCAAAACTTTTTTGGAAGGATTATTATAACCCTTAACATAATCACCGTTCCCAAAACGTTATTGGAAGGTACCCTTATCACCTAAAATTCCCAAAACGTTTTTGGAAGGATGCATTATAACCCTAAAATGATTCACGGTTCCCAGAACGTTTTTGGAAGGTTACATTATAACCTAACATTATTCACTGTTCCCAAAATATTTTTAGAAGGTTACATTATAACCTAAAATTATTCAACGTTCCCAGAACGTTTTTGGAAGGTTACATTATAACCTAACATTATTCGTTCTCAAAACGTTTTTGGAAGGTTACCTTACAACCTAAAGATAATCAACGTTCTCAAAACGTTTTTGGAAGGATCCGTTATAACCCTTAAAATATTCACCGTTCGCAAAACGTTTTTGGAAGGAAAGATTATAACCTAAAATTAAGCAACGTTCGCAGAACGTTTTTGGAAGGATGCTTTATAACCCTAAAATTATTCACCGTTCCCAGAACGTTTTTAGAAGGTTTCATTATAACCCTAAAATTATTCAACGTTCCCAGAACGTTTTTGGAAGGTTACATTATAACCTAACATTATTCGTTCTCAAAACGTTTTTGGAAGGTTACCTTACAACCTAAAAATAATCAACGTTCTCAAAACGTTTTTGGAAGGATCCGTTATAACCCTTAAAATATTCACCGTTCGCAAAACGTTTTTGGAAGGAAAGATTATAACCTAAAATTAAGCAACGTTCGCAGAACGTTTTTGGAAGGATGCTTTATAACCCTAAAATTATTCACCGTTCCCAGAACGTTTTTAGAAGGTTTCATTATAACCCTAAAATTATTCAACATTCCCAAGACGTTTTTGGAAGATTACATTACAACCTCAAATTAATCAACGTTCCCATAACGTTTTTGGAAGGTAACGTTATAATGATAACGAAGTAATAACTTTCGGGTAACGTTAGCATAACGTTAGGTGTTTGCTGGGATAGCCAGTTTTCTTCTAACGATAGTGAAGCGAGTGGAAATGTATGCTTGCATGTATTAATTGTGCATCGATAATAGATTGTTACATCTATTGCTAGGTGAATATGAAACTCTTGTAATATATCTAAAGGGTGTGTGTTGTCCTTATGATACGATTGATAGAGTTCAATTTTAGAACCCTCTGTATGCAGGTCAACTCATAAGCAGCACTGAAGACTTAACTGGCCGATTGCTGGCTTGGCTTCTTAACAGGATATGTGCATGTACAGCAACTGTATAACATGCCTAACATGCTAACGTGAAAGTTCACCACCAGCAGATCGAGGAACATATTTTACAATTAAAGGCAGACCCAGTAACTTAAAAGGGGGCGGGGAGACGGGGTCCATTGAGCCAGTATTAATTAGCTGTCAGACAGAGTTGATCCCAGAAACCATAAAGTATGAGTTTTACAACTATTTTTTCACTAACCAAGGTCATAAACGTTAGTTTTCAATTAATCCTGTAATTATTTCCAGTTGCTTGGAAAGGGAAAGAGATAAGCACTAGTTGATAACTAACCATAGATTCATTCTTCGTTCTCATATATATGTGTGTAGTAACTATTTAGAAATTATTATATATACACACAAATCACAATCAAGATCAAAAATCCAGAATAACACTAGGACATGATATTTTAAATATTTTACAGTGCAGGTGATAAAACATGTAGGTATAAATATTCACATAAAACCCATAAAATTTAAACAAATGTAATCACATCTAAAGATTTTTTACATGTCATTTTATTACATATACCAGTATTTATAAATTAATAAATTAATGAAATTCTATTGCTGGGAGTGTTCATATTGTAAATGTCTTAATGTTCAGTCTGCATATTCTTGGTAAATATTTATGTAATAGTTAAATAATTATTTGTATTTATCTAACAATGCATTAAGTCAACTTAAAATTGACGCAGGTGAAGGGTCTTGAATCATTTATTTGTGGTTATGACATTCATGAAAAAAATATCCATTAGTTACGCAGACATCCATTTACTCCAATGATTTAATTGGTGATGTCCATATATGCACACCAGCGGTACCTGCTGGTGTTTTTATGGGGAAGAGCGCGGGGCAAAACCCTTCTCCGTTGTTGGCCGGCTGCCCAAATCTATGCGAAAAGTAACCCGGGGAAACAAGCACGCGCTAAAGCGAAGCGAGCCGAGTTGCACACATTGGGCAGCGACCAGCAAGGAGAAGGACGTTTTTCCGAAATTGTCTTTTATAAGAAAATATTTGGTGTTTTTCAATCGGAAATAGTCCTTCACGACTGGTGGAAAAGTTGCCGAGGCGTCGCGTGGAGACTCAGACTGTCAGAGTTAGTCGTAGTTCCATCTCCGAAACCTAGTGGCTCCGCACCCTCCGCCAACAAGGACAAGGTTTCGTACGGGAAGCTCACTTTCTCGGACCAAGATTCCGCCGTGAAATCGGGGCGGAAACTTGGGGAGTCCACAAAGTCACCTTTTGGACCTTCCTAACTTAGCTTTATCTCACTCTATGCAGAGGTGATCCAATCACCTGTCAATTTCTATAATTCATAAGCCGGTTTACGTTTGAACAACTGACTTTCAGGCAGTTTATTGCACAAACCATCTTCAGTAAGCATGTTCACCCGCGGTTTGCGCCAGGTGGCGTTTGGCTTATTGCGCGTGAATGGCTGGGTCTACGGAGCGCCACCAAGCGAATGGTGTTGTTTTGACGATTGTGCGCATGCGCAAATTCTCCACTGGGTGGGAAAGATGGCGGTGGGGACAGGGCTGTCTGCAGGCTCGACAATACAACAAATGATACCGTTGTAATAGCAGAGACTTTAACCAAAATTACAACGTAAATTGAAAGATACATACTTCCAGAAACTATTGCCATAGATCTACTCCAAAAGTAAATAATCGGCGAGATATATGAATTTCTAAATGCCAGTGGTAGGTTTCACAAAGAGGGTATTAGGTAATACCAGTATTAACTTTAATATCGGCAAATTTTGTCTTAGGTAATACCGACTCGTAATACCGTTTCCCAAACGCAAATAAAGACGGTATTAGCTAAGACCGGTATTAAGCGATTTAATACCGACTTTAATACCGATGAGTGACGTCACGACATATCTCGTTAAAAAAACGCGGGATTTACTTGCGTTCCAAAATGGCGGAAAAGAAAAGCAAAGCAAATTTTACGCTTGCGGAGAATATCCTTTTGGTTGACCTCCATGAACAAAACAAAGACGTTTTAACCTCAAAATTAACAAACATCATCACAAACAAAGTGAAGCAGTCTGTCTGGTTCGACATTACGCGAGCTCTGTCGGCCGTCGGCTTGGGCTCTCCTTTGCGGGACGTCGAAGACGTCCGCAGAAAGTGGAAAAAATTGGCGTCTGTCGCGAAAAAAGAGTTGGGAGAGGCCAAGCGTCCGGCAACTGGTGGTGGACCGCCAACGACTATCTCCGCCCTGAGCGACCGCATCCTAGATGTAATTGGTCGGGATAGCGCCACCGTGACAGGGCTCGTGGGGGTAGAATCCCGCGAAACAGCCCCTCCCACTGCAACACAGCACTCGCCCCGGCCTGCTGACCGGGCATGCTCCATGACGATGGACGAGCCAACAGCGCCAACTGCAGCGCTTACCCCTATTGCGTCTCCGGTAAGTTTTGCACTTTCCTCTTCTATCACCGAGACAAATGTAATAAATATTGTTTGCGAAGTATTTGGCCCAGAAAAATTGATACGTTTCGCGCTTGCCAACAAAGGCCTTGAAAGGGCGCAACAATGTAATAGTTTTCGTCTGTGATGCGATTTAGTTAGCAACGGGCGCATGTAGGGCAATGTGCACATGCACCCTTTTACAAACTGCTGGATCTGAACATCAGTAAATCTAGCAGTGTATCTTAACTTACATAAGCTTAGTCTATACATGTAGATTTAATATGTGTGGTCTAAAGCCATTAAAGGCAAAAACAGTAGCTTTCCTTCATTGTTAGCTGGCTGAAATTCCCCTGCAGCTGTGCCTTGAAAATGTTTCTTTTTTCTTGTAACATGGCCCCTACACTATAATCTTATATTTACTTATTCTCAATTGAATGGAACCACATGTAAATATATTGATCTATAGTCTATAATAAAATTATACACTATAAGTTTATACCTAGATTTTGTTCTAAGGAAATAAATTTAGGGCCAGCTTATAAAAAAAAAAACATTATAGAAAGTTAATTATATAAGAGCATCATATAATTATTAATCTTTAATCTTGGCCAAGTCGCTGATGGTCCTAAGGGGATGGTTAATAATTGTAAGTTTACATCATAAGAATGTAAGTTAAGTATCAAAATTACATTTTTAATATTGATTTAATTTTAATTAATTAATATTAATTTCAGGAGAGTGGTCCTACTACTAGTATTAGCAAGGTCAGAGCTGATGAGCCTAAGCGGCTTCCAACAATGCCAGCTGTGCAATTAACTGAATTGATAAAGACTGCATAGACTATATATTTATATTAATTTAATAATCCCAAAAGAGAACACTTTCCCATCTCATTATTTTTAAGATGTCATGTTGTTGATACTTAATAACATATATATCTATTCATGCATCAATTTAAATGTACTCAAATGTACTTAATGCTCAGCCTTCAGAGTTTTGAAACACTTCTACTTTTAACTGATGATATACATATCATAATGATCACTGATCACAATTAGTTTTTTCTTAAATTATTGCAGGAGACCTAGACTGAAACGCAAAAGAATTGAAGAGCTCCAGATCGAGGTGTTGCAGTTAGAAAAAGAACAGTTAAAAAAGAACATATCTCTAATGGATGCCAAACAAATTAAGGTTGATTTGCAAATTGAAGCCCTGCGGTTTGAGCAGCAGAGACGGCTCTGTTCACCATCCCTGTCAACTGGGCTGGCACTCAGCAGCTTTCTGAGTTAGATCTAGATATAACGATCCAGTTATAATGTATTGTAGTTTTTCTTCTTTTTTCGCAGGTTTTGCAAGTTCTGTTTAGATACTTGACGATCACTTACTTCAGAAACAGACCTAGACTATATTTTAAAATCTGTTTTGAACAACACCTGGCCATGTAGAGACATTTTTTTCGAAGTGATAGCATGGGTATGTATATATAGATCACTATAGCTATAGGTTATATAGTACTGTCGAGTGTTGTAGACTACTGTACCTGTTGCACACTGTTGAGTGTTGTGTCTTTATAATAAACGATTTATTATTTAATGAATGTTATTCACAGCTTTAGAGTCTATATCAGATGAATTTCAGATAAAGAAGATACCGTTCTTGAAATTAAGAGTTGTAATAATTTCCTAACCTAACTTAGTTTTAAATCCAAGAATATGTGAATAAGCTTAAAGAACGTCCACTAAGCTTAATATTTTGTTAGATTAGATGAAAAGAAAGAATTTTGTAATAATTTAATTAATAAAATCTGGTATGAGGCGGTCATAAAACCTCATGGGGTAAAAGAGAATGTTTTCTGTAGTAGGCGCAGAAGTAGAGTTTGTCGATACTTATCAAGACATCTGCAATGGCAGTAGATCTATAGCCCGCAGTCGGATGAAAGTTGATGGGCAGTCAGCCATTATTATTTTTTTTGGGGGGGGGGCGGGGTATGCCAAGAATGCACAGGCCACTGGGCTTGCCTAGTTCCGACATCAAAACCATCACCAAACTTCACCTTGGGCTAAGCTAGCAGAGCATAGTACGAAAACGCGAACCCGCTACCATTTATACACCCTTGCCCCGTTCGGAAATTGAACTGTCCAATATCCTTCAAGTTCAACACACTGTCACTATGTCAGTGTCACTGGCCCAGATCTAAGAGGCCAAATGCAGACAAAGTAAACTCACCGCAATTTAAAATCTCACGGCTATCCACTGTTTTTTCATCAAAACGATCATTATATTATACTTTCGCTTTGCGTAATCTATTTTTCTCAGTCTTATCTGAGAGGAACAACAGCGAAGTGCAAGTGATGCGGCATGTTCGATGTGCGGCAGTCTACTGTCTACGTCTGTCTGTGACTGAATGTGGTCTGTCGTCTGCAGGCAGTGAAGCGAATGACTAACGTCACATAGAAAGAGATCTATCCTCGACCAGCGCTCGATCCGGATTGCAACAATGTACATGAAACAAAGTATACAGGTATAGGCGCGCGAGGAGGCCTAAGTCGTGGTCAATGCAAACAAAGAACTTGTATGAGCAAATAAGATAGTGTATCGTAGGGTTTTCTTGCTATATTATAAGTAACCGCATACGTCGAAACAGGTAATGATCGGCCAATTTCCAAAGCTGCGATTCACAATTTTATTTCAGATAGTCATAGACAGAGAAACCCAAAGAAGACCGTCCGCTTCATAAGTTAATGAGATTGTCGGATTATAGTGAAGCATGCAATTTCATCTTAAAGTTCAAAATGTGTGGCGACGATGTGTTGTCGCATATTACGGCCATCAAGCGGTTCTTCATGCACCACCTCTCCATTGTGCATGTCGTCTGCAATCTCGATGGCGTCAGCCACGATGTCTGGATAGCGCCTCGCGTAGATGATGTTATGCAATATAGCACATGCACCAGCCACCACACAGGTCTTGTGGGGTGTGTATCTTATCTCACCATGAAGACAGCCAAATCGCCTCTTGAGTCTGCCAAATACATTTTCGATAATGACTCGTGTGCGGCAAAGGAATCCGTTGTACCTCTCTTCTTGTGGTGTTGTAGGGTTGCGAAATGGTGTCATCAACCAGGAGCGACACGGATAACCACTGTCTCCGATAAGAATGCCCCGATAGGTCCCATTGTCAAAAGCTAATCTCAGTCCACGTTCGTTCAAAATCCTGCTATCATGGGTACTGCCTGGCCAACGAGCGACAAAGTTAGTGACAACTCCTTCACTGTTGCAGACGGCCTGTACGTTGAGGCTGTGATACCCTTTTCTGTTGACGTAAGACACTTCGTCTTGACTCGGGGCGATGATTCTAATGTGTGTGCAGTCAATGGCCCCTACGACACCAGGGAAGTCTGCCATCTCATAGAATAGTTGTTTTGTTCTAAGAAGGGTTTGTTCCTCCCTGGGGAATGTTATGAATTGGTCCATACGCCTGGTACGCGCTGTGGACACGGCTGTCACACATCTAGAACATGTCGCTTTGCTGAGACCAACTGTGTCGCCAAGGGTCCAAAGAAACGCACCTGTAGCAAAAAATTCCAGCGCCACCGCAACCTGCATTAATACCGGGAGGCTGTGACTTCTTTGTGTGGGACGTTCGAGATCGTCTCTGAGCAGGTCGCACAAGTAAATAATGCCATGGCTGTCGAATCGGAAGCGCCCGAGGAGGTCGGCGTCACTGTACTGCTCCAGTGGATTCAGTCGATCGCGAAAAATGCGTTCCCGTCGCAAATGCATGTCCATAAAAATAATGCGGTGGACTACATTCATCGCCATCCTGAAGATGAGTGCGCGCATGAACTGTTACACGTCAGCATAGGTCGGTATTAACAGAGTTAAACCTGCTACGACTCAGTATTAAAGTTAATACCGGTATTAATACCGACATGGTCTTATAACCGTCATTGTGAAACACGTCATAAACTTGGTCTTAAGTTAATACCTATTTAATACCGGTATTAGCGTTAATACCGGTATTAAAAAGCTTTGTGAAACCCACCACAGGTCGATTGCGCAGTAAGATGAATGAGCCTCAATCACGTTTCAGTTTGTAGAGATATTCCGTATTTTCGACGCCACCACAGTCACGTGACCGAACATGGTTGACAGCGGAGGCCGCAAGCGCTAATTTTGAAACGTTTCGCTAGAAAAGGGGTGATAGCAGGGTTATATAACAATGTATGGAACTAATCAGTATTCTAACTGAAAGGCCATACTTTCTTCAATGCCCAAATGTCAATAAAAATGTGGCTGATATTTTGACGAAAGGTAAAAAAATTCGACGACTTTTTTCGTGCCATTTTCGTACCGAGAAAATGAGCTTCCCGTACGAAACCTTGTTGGCGGAGCGTGCGGAGCCACTAGGTTTCGGAGATGAAACTAAGTTAGTCGTAGCGCTAACACACTTAGGACTGTAGCCGTGTCACTGATACTTGATAACCTGTCCAGGTAAAAAATTTAAATCCAGAAATAACTATTTATTAGTTGTTTTTCAGAAACTAGAGTGCATCAGAAACATAATAAAAAAAATATAGTTAAAAAATATTAATAAATAAAAAAGTTATAAGCTTAGCCCTTTACAGATTTTGGTCACCGTATCCATTTCTGTGATTTCACGGGCCAAACATTTCCCATTTTTTTCACATTGGTCGAAGATAAATGAATAAAATTTGGCAGATATATGTATCATTTCATATGTCATTATATAGAATTGTAACTGCTTGCTTAAATATAATATTTGTGTTTTAAAAGGCATTTTTCTCTTATTTTTTTGTTATTTTTTTTTCATTAAAAAGAAATTTATGTTATTTTTGGTGAATTAAGTGTTTTAAACATATTTCTTATATCAAGAAGTTCTGAACATTGCTCTAAACTCATATAAGCTTAATTATATTTCATTTGATAAAATATTTTTTTAGACTATTATAATTTAAATTATTATGATAATTATTATTCACACATGCATCAGTGGGTATCAACATCAATGTCGTACACAAGAAATGGCTATATATTGCATTTGGTAGCCAGTCTAGTCAGCCTGTTAAATGTGGAACAAACAATTACCACCGGTAATAGCATGGAGCTTTGTATGTGGACAGAATTTTACAGATTTTGGAAGATATCGCATTAACATGCTGATCAGACTGACTGCATATACGGATATAGTATCAATTCATGTACTTACGTGATAGTTTTCAATGCAAAGGGTACCTGTTTCCTGTGTAATGTCACTTCATGCTTGTTTCATTCTGTAATAGAAATATAGGGAATTAATTCTTGTGCAAGACCTTTCCACCTAAATGACTGAAATATTACAGCTGTCTGAAATTGTTTAATGACATATAATATGAACATGACCAACTTGAAAGAACTGGGAAGAACCAAATTGAAATACCATTACTGCAACAGGCAACCGGAATCAGAATCTACAAGATAAAAAGTTAGTAAAACCTGGAACATCTTTACACCTGCTATTCGTTGCCTGAAGCAGGTGTCCATCTGACAGCTTACGGCAGCAGTATCTAAAGTCCTTGATAAAACTTTATAACACTTTGCACTAGTTCATTTCCAAAGAACAAACTAATTTGATATCATATTAGGAAAGAGAATGAAATAATGAACCTACTAAATTACGGCCTCCATCCCAAGGTTAGAAAGTGCTACTTACACCATCTATTAAACAATAATTGATGGGAAAAGTCACAAGTGTGCTTGCCAAGGCCAGCAAAATAAAATGCTCAGTCCATTGCAATTGTCTATCTTTGTGCATAATAACGACGTCTTCGAAAGGAGAAAGACGAGGGTTGCCCCGGGACGATGCATCCAAAAGTACATCTTTACCAGGAACCATATACCCATGTGATATCAAGCTTGTCTAAACGTATGGGTTCCTTGGCTCACATTTAACATGCAGCAGGTACAGGTCCATTACAAACCCAGGCCTAACACTGGCCTAAAATTACTTTGTCTGACAAACCCTTTTAGAACCATATCACTATGAATTGGCAAGTCGATTATATGGTGACATTTTAGCATGGAATATTAAATTTAGGCCTTGTCTCAAACAATGCAGTTCTACACGCAATGGCACAGGTTTTATGACCTTCACGTTGGATATTAATGTTTTCCGTTGTAACGATTAATGGGGTTCTGCAATAGTGTAGCATGGCACTTCCTTACATCGGTTCCTCCCTTTATAGCCGTCCGTTCCGCCCACGGGTATTACAAAGTGCCAAACGTAAGTTATCGAAAAGTATAAATGTAATAATTTGGAAGTTGAATGTTGTTCAACAGGAAGAGCATAGTTGAATATATGTTATTGTTGCAAAAAAATTCACATATAAAAGCCATGTAAAAAATTACATACGAATACTACAGATATACAAATCCCTAACGCGAGATTACATCAACAAAGAGTAATTTATTTGTAGAATAATTCACACATCGTTGTATCACAACAAGGAACAACTAACAAGTCTCCTTAAGTTGCAATGACACCAATAGATGAATTATCCCATAAGAATCATGTCGTTATACAAAGCCTGCCTAAATACACTGTTTGAATCCTAACCTTAACGCGAGTGTACATCAAGAAAATGGGATTTATTTGTAGAATAATTCACACATCGTTGTATCACAACAAGGAACAACTAACAAGTCTCCGTAAGTTGCAATGACACCAATACATGAATTATCCCATAGCAATCATGTCATACAAAGCCTGCCTAAATGCAGTTTGAATCCTAACCTTAACGCGAGTGTACATCAAGAAAATGAGATTTATTTGTAGAATAATTCACACATCGTTGTATCACAACAAGGAACAACTAACAAGTCTCCTTAAGTTGCAATGACACCAATACATGAATTATCCAATAACAATATTGAAACTATGCTTTAAATAGTAGCGTTATCGCGATAGTAACAATGCCTATACCGAATAGGTATATTTTAGGAAAGACGTCTATTATATGAAACCCACTTGGGACCTACGAGAACAGACCGACAATAGTATATTATCATCAATGAAGTATATTATTATGCCAAACTAAAAAGGGAACCTACAGCGCTACCTAGTCAAACATAAGTACTGCTGTGGTATGCCCCGGCCACAAACCCGTTGGTTTGTTGACCAGGGAACGCCTTTCTACTTCTCGTTTTAACCCAGGTTCGGGGCGATCAGTTCGTGGAAATTGAGTAACAACGTCAACGATAAGGATGCGATGTCAACAAGTGAATTTAATCAGGTCTTATCTAAACAATATTTACAGCAAAACGGTGGCTAATCTAAACTAACTAACGTGTAATTGAAGACCCACAGGTTGGGTACTTACAATTAATCGGGGCTGAGGCTTAACCGAACCGCAATGGTCGGTTACTGGCGTTTCAGTAGCTCTTTACAACAAAACTGATCCGCCTCCCGATCCGCGTCCCGCGCACTCTCGGCTTCCCGCGGAAGACCTTCAAGCGCGCGCGCCCAGCGTCTCTAGAGTGACGTCACTCGCTAGAGGTCGTGCGGCACGCTACTAAAATAGGGAATAACTAAATGTACCCGTATGTACTACAATACGAACTAAGGATCTACTTTATGAAAAACTCCAAATATTACATCCCCCCTCCCTTCAAGTCGTTTGCCCTCAAACGAAAATTTCACGTAAAGGAGGAGCTGAAATATTTTAACAATAACGGCTATGTATAACGGCTATGTACAAGGTTAACAAAACTAAAAAGTTAATCTTCGCTGCGTGTTGCAGCGGCTCCAGTTGTGGTAAAGGCCCGCAATATGGCAGCGGCCCGCGATGTCGCGATGGCTTTCTGGGAGACATCGCTGGCGACTGGGCGGTCGTGGCGTTTGTACCGCCCAGTCCGACGCTCTGACGGTATCACTGTCCGTTGTCAGAGCGCCGCGCTGCGTGGACGTCGTTCCAGAGACGCCGCATCCTCACGTAGTTGGTTTCTACGTCCGGGAACTCAGCATGGCTGAGCTCCCGACCATTGTCTGTGATGCGGGTTTCTGGAAGAGCTGGGATGGGGTCCCGGGCCAAATTGAGTGTCCGCGCGGCTGCTCCTAAGAGCTGGAGTGGCGCCGTCGTCGTTGGCGGAACGCCACTCGCCGCCACAGCGGCGCGCCCGTTGGTTGTGCCTGCCGCCGCGGAGTTGTGTCCCCGGTTTTCCGCTTCCAGGGCCCTCGCTTTCCAGGACGCTGTTTCTGACTGGGCGTCCTGGAGCTGGCGGGTCAGCGCCTCCAGTTGGCTCTGACAGTCACGAAAAGTCAGGTCGGCTGCGGCCGAGGCGAAACTGTGACCCGCCCGGTAACCACTCTCGAAGGCACCTTGGCCCTGTTCGAGAGTCGCCTGGGCCCTGGAGCACAACCGGTGGAATGAGTCATGGGCCTCCTGCATGGACTGCAGCAGGGACTCCCTGAGATTTGACGGCGGCGCTTGGTCCTCACACGGACTGGGCGCGCACGCTGCACCACTCTGGCCGACCACTGGCGGCGTCAGTTGCCGCGAGACTAGGGGTTCGGCGGGCTGCCGATCGGTTGGCCGCGGCGGCCGCGTCTGTTCCATGGGCGTCGCCGGTTGGTCCGATCCGTTCGGCTCCTGAGGCGAGAAAGAATGCCGGCGTTCGCCGCCACCTAAACGGCAGACGGTTACCGCTGGCTCATTAGTAGGGCCCGGGGAGCCGAGACCCGTCGTGGCTGGGGCCACGGCCGGCTTCCCCAGGTCTTCCGTCGCTTCAGCGCCGGTGGCAGAAACTGCCGCATCGGCCCGCTGGTTCACAGCAGAGGAAGTGCCCTTATCCGCAAACCGGATGTCGGTGGCAGCGAATGAGCCCGAGGCCGTGGACGTGAGCTGACGCTCAGGCCTGGTCCTCGGCCCACAAGGCACACCAGTGGGGCGCGCCTGGGGCTTGGGACGGCCAGCCGACCGCTGACGCATCGTACTCCCGACAGACCTGCTCGTACCCATAGGGGGTGGCGTAATACATGACTTCGGCTTCACTAGCCGTAGTCCGACCACCCTGGAACAAGGGTCTGACCTTCTGCACGGCACATTCCTCGTTGCACCGTGCGCGGATCCGGGCGATACTCCTGTTGAACATGCCCTTCACCAGGCACGTCACGGAGCAAGATCCCCAACCAGAGGCCACGCATATAGTTGCGTACGGCCGCAGTCTACTGTCATACTTGACAAAGCCACCGGTAGTGGACGGAAGGGCGTCGTAGTTAACATGACCGGAATAGGCCGTGCTGTACAGGTACAGCCCCGACGAAGTCTCAATAGGCTTCTCGGGCTGATCCCTCAACAGCTTACCGTAGTCAGTAAACCCGACATCCTCACCGTCCTCCCACGTCTCACCTGCCACACCCCTATGCTCGACAGGCGGCTCGTTACGTCCCTGCCGGTCACCACTAGGCTCTCGGTGCGCAATAGGCCCTGAATCTGCTACGCACTCGCGGCGAGATTCACTCCTCAGAACAGGAGTTGGGGTAGCAAGCGCTCCGGCCAGCCTGTTGGCTTGCGGAGGTTTCGTAACAGCCCCTGCATAGGACATGGTCCTAGCCTGGTAGGGTGCCGGGGAAGGAGACGCGCAACGCCGAACCCTCTTACCTCTAGGGCCACGCTCTCTCGACAGCCTACGCCTCCCCTTAAACGGAGGCGCCTTCACCGATGAGACCACCGGTGGAAGGCGCACATCCGCGACCACACGCTGAGGGTTTCGTCCCAGGGCGACGTGTATCTGCCCTGAGTCCACCCCCAGCCCCTGCTTCGCCAGGTAACGCCTCGCTTCATCATGGCGTTTGAAGTAACGTTCCCCGTCGGGGCTGATAAAGTAGACTATCAGCCCCAAGTGAAACGCCCGCCAATGACGTCGCAGGGCCGCCACCCGCGGAAACACATGGTCGGCCATAGGGCAGCTGCTTACCCGACAGCTAAACCCTTCACCACTCTTCCACTGCGAGAGAGGAAGGATCTTACCAGTCCCTTCCTCCTCCTGCGCAATCATCCGCGCCCTCGCCTCCGCGGTCCTGGGCTGAACGATGCCATCAAACATGGGACCGTTCCGTTCCATCAGGCGACGTGCTTCCAACGGAGGACACGACGGGCCCGAGGACACCACCTGCAGGGGGCCGGTACTCTCCATACAGACCTTGTCCGGAATGTCGATGAGGACCCCGGACGGAGCGACGACACAGAACGTAGCGGCCTCGGTGACGGTGGGAGGAGCCTCCTCCACCTCCATCCCCTCAACAGGGGCGGGGTCCTCACCAACCAAGGCCCCCAACTGAGCCTCCAGCGCCTCCATGTCCGGTACGTTTGTGACATCCGCCTCCACTCCACAGCAGGAGGGTGCAGTTCCATCACCGGGCGGCGCCACCACCTGACTCAGGGCGTCCGGCCCACAGCAGGGCGTTGACGTCGCTGGTCTCTCCGTCGTCTCGGCCGCACCGGACATCTCAGACGGGTTTGCCACCCCTGGGGGTTCTGACATCTACACAGATCCATGCGGACCGGTGGTCGCCGCACGCGCTCGCCGCTGCCTGACACACTGTCAGCAGGCGCTGTCTCGTCCGGTACCTCAGCAGAGGCGTCACGGCCGTCAGCCATACCCGTCTGCTCATCCACAGTCTCATCATTACCAGTTGCCGATGGCGTTGACAGCCAACTGATCAGCGGTTCATCCGGGTCCTCCACATACTCCTTCAGGTGATCGACATGTTCTACAATTGGCTTCTGAACGGAAGATCGCTGAATAGCCACATTGACAGCCGATGGACGGCGGACCATCAGGAAAGGACCAGACCACCGGATTCCCCCTTTAACCCTTGCAGTGGCTGTACAGTAGCGCCACACCCAGCTACCTATCGGGAAGTTGACTGGGGTCGCCCTCATGTCGTAGTGAGTCTTTTGGCGCACAGCTGCCTTCCGACTTTCTCGTCTGGCTATGCTATGTCCAATTTCCATTGCATCCCGCAGCCACTCACCATAAGCGATGACACAGGCTGGGGCGCGCTCCCTGGGAACATACCTCTTCCCAGTGCCAGCATCTGGCATGGGGCCGACTAAGTCCATCGCAATACGTTCCCATGGCTCTCCTACTGGCATCTGCGTGAGTGGAGCTCTGTGTGGGACTGACGCCGGCTTGCGCTGCCCACAGTCCCTACACAAACTCAACCAACGACTCACGTCAGCTGACATCCGTGGCCAGTAGAAACTCTTCTGGAGCGATGATAAGGACTTTGTATGGCCCATGTGTCCGCCCAGGCGGTCACAGTGTACGGCCTGGAATAAGCGTCGCCTTAACGGAGGTGGCACCACCATCTGCAGTGCCTCCTCAACGTCGCAACTCGATACAAGACCCCATCTTCAATGGTTAGACTATCCCACTGTTGCCACAGGCACTTGGTCACGCTACTCTGATCCCTGATTTCAGCGAATGGAGGTTTGTGAGCCGGGCTCCTCTTGTGATTGAGCATGCATTCGATACTCTCATTCTCGCTCTGCCAGCGACGAATGTCACTTAAGGTAACTTCCGGCACCCACTGTAGGGCACGCACACTCGGCGCCGCTACTGCCTCGCTCTCTGGACCAGTAATAGTCGACTCCTGTGAAACAGTGGATGGCAACTGACCTTCACCCAGTGGTTCGGCCAACAAGCCACCACTTGACGCTTGGGACACAGCCGCTGCCCCAGCATCAGCGACCGACTGACTCTCATTCGACTTGTCACAGAGTACAGCCTGTATGCTGGGCATTGTCTCTGGGGACGGATTGTCAGTCACTGGCTCCGCAGTCACCCTGCGTGGAAGGCAGTCTTGACACTCTGTCCGTTTACATGGGTGTGTTACCTTACGAGACAGAGCATCTGCATGGCCAATTGCGACTCCTGGCTTGTGGACAATATTGAAATCATAAGTCCCCAGTGTAGTCAGCCTCTAGCTACCATTCCTTCCGCATCTCGGAAGTTCAAGAGCCATGTGAGAGAAGCATGATCAGTGACAACAGTGAACGGCCGACCCCACAAGTAGTGACGAAACTGCTTGATAAATGTCACCACTGCGAGAAGCTCACGATGGGTGGTGCAGTAGCGGGTTTGGGTCCGACTGAACGTCTTGGATGCATACGCTATGACCTTCTCCCCACCTGCCTGTTTCTGGGCCAGCACGCATCCCATCGCATCAGCACTAGCATCAGTGTAAACAATTAAAGGGTCGTGTCTGGTAGGGTAACCCAGCACTGGTGATTCTTCAGAGCAGTCTTCAGAGCAGGGCGCTGGCTAGGATTTATTGCCATGTAAGTCTGGTTATCAATCAAGGAAACTGAAGCACCAGTATCCAAGAGCAGGGGACAGTCAGCACCATACATCTGGGCATGCAACATCCAACCCCTTGCTGGCTTAACCCTAAAGACATGGGTGTTTGCCTCGCTACCAGAACTTACCTGTGGCTGCTTCATAGATCTTGGCGAATCAGATTCGCCTCCCGGATGGATTTGAAGTTTAGGAGTATCTTTAGGGCTAGTGTCTCCCGGGTTATCACTAGCCCTCACTAGTTTGGGTTCTCCCTTACTGTATCCGGGCCAACACCCTTCCCATCTCCTGGGAGGTGTTTATCCCTTCCATTACTGCGCTGGTATCTGGGCTTTTTACAGTCCCTTGCCATGTGCCCATACTCTGAGCAATTGTAGCATTGGATGGATGACATATCACGGGTAGGCCTTGACTGACGTGGCTGTCTGCCATTATTACCTTTTTGATGGCTCTGCCCAACCACACGCTGGTTAGTATTGCCATATTTCAGGACCTGGTTAAGGCGTGCCACTAACCCCTGAATATTGTCATCCCCCATCTCTTCATCAGATGATACTGTTTGTTGAGCATTAAGCCTCAAAACTTGGGGCTTCCCCTTTCCCATAGGGTTGGAAAAGTGCTCACTCCTTTCAGCGATATCAACTAATCGCTCCAAAGAAGCATCACCTTCGACAAAACACAATCGTCTTGTCATGTCATCAGTCAAGCCATTGATGAATTGTTCCCGGATCATGACTAAACGACCATTCTCATCTGATCCGGGGTAAGCTTGTCTGGATAAATCACACAGAGCTTTTGCGTATGTTCGCAATGTCTCACTAGGTTTACGCATACGGCTGCGAAACTGTCGTAAGGCACCATCAGTACCTCCCGGTTGGGCATATTGCCATAGGAGGGTGGACCGAATGGTTGCGTAATCACGCCTGGACTGACCCTGAATGACTACATATTATATATACAAAATACTACATATTATATTATATATACCGCGAGCGTACAAAATACTAGCCTGCCACAACTTGATTAAAGAGAATTCCTTACGATTGTAACCGGCAATTTGCCTATGCTTTTACCAGGGTCATTTTACTGCATATCAGCCAACAAAATGGGCACCCCATTTAACCAAAGTAAAGCCTGACCATGTGATGTAAAATAAACAAAATCAAACAAAGAATACGTGCATCTGAATATGGGTGGAATAGGAGACGAGGGACCTAGGCTAGACAATTATTAGTAAACCGCCCCTAATTAAAGACTGTGGGTGGTCCACCCCCCCCCCCCCCCAACCTTGGCCTATCAGGTAGAGCCTTCCACTATGCCAGCCTAAGCGGCTGGTTCGTGGTTCAAATCCTGCATTTGCATATGTCTATGTTTGTGCAGGATGCGGATCCCATATATCCCGGGGGGCCGGCGCGACAGCTCAGTGGGCTAGTGCGCTCGCATTGAGTGTTCGGGAGCTTGAGAGCCTAACGAAGCGTGGATCGATGGTTCGAGCCTCCCTGTGGCCATGTCTTTCTTCGTAAAGAGTAGGGGGTTACCCCCGGAGACATGACTCCACTCTCCCTTCCTTCTCCCATGGACATGATCTGACCAAACGAGGTTAAAGCGTCTTGAAATATCAATCAACCATATATCCCGGAGACATGGCACCTATGTACCTTGACCTAGTTTTAAGTTTTATTTAACGTTACGTTTGTAAATAACAATTGGTTAAATGGAGCATCCCATTTTCTAGACAGATAGAGCCCCTATAGCTTCCCTTTCAGCCAGATAATTGCACCATCAAAATAGGCCTTCAGGACCTGGATGCCTTTCCGGCTGAGGTGAAGCCTGTCCCTGGCAAAGAGATGTACTTTGACAGAGCCCTTGTCCACAAAGTTCCTCCATGTGCGAAGGAAGTGGCACCTGTGACCCCTGTGAGCACGCATTAGTTGTTGGATACCCTGGTTAATGCGGGTCGCATGCAAGGCGGTCGCTTGATCGTCTACATGGCGTGGTAGAATACCAGACACCGCGAACAAAGCGTCTGGATGTCTCCTCCGCACTTCAGCGAGTATGGCCGCAAAGGCAGATTCAGCGTCCCTGTTCGCGTGAACATCATTTGTCCCGCAATGAATGATGATAATCTCAAAATCCGAGACCTTAATTTTGCCCAACTTAATCCGCCAAAGAAGATGATCTAATGTCAAACCCGGAAATGCCTGAACAAAGGTCTCGCGCGCCCTGTTGACGAATTTGCAAATACTGTCAGATATCAGGGTGAACCGGTTCCTTACTTCGGCTGGCCAATGAAACTCGGAGTGCTTGTAGGGGCACTCATATCCGACCCTGGCAATATGGCGTTCGTCATATCGGGAGCTGATGGAACAATACAACGAACGCTTGGGTCGGGACTGAAACCTCCTATAACCAGACATGTCTATCACTTTTATATGGAGTAAACGTAGGAAAATAGGCAAGCTAAAGATCGTAACTAAGATTGAACGGGATTAAAAACTAAGTGAACAATATTAAGAATATTGGGTGAAACTGAAGTAGCGCCGGGCGGGCGCTGGGCTGCTTGTCCCCTTCGCCATGCCTCGGCTGCCTATACCCTCGGATGGGCATGCAAGGACTGCAAAACGACAGTCCACTGTTAGCTGCATCTCTCAACACAGACGGTGCAGCCGTATTAGCTGTCCCTTCAATCTTTTTTTTCTTGACGAACATTGCAAGGCGCCTACCCCATTCACCCCCCCCCCACCCCAACAAAACAACCACACACCCCCTCCCCTCCCCCCAAAACACGGCAACAACAACAATTGTCACCCCCCCGCCCGCACTGTTATCGCTATATGAGCCCGCCTAACACGCCCCAATCCATTCAAATGGCGCGTTACATCGGCAAGTTTCGATGAACGAAACTTTCCCCTTTTTTGGAGAACGAGTGCAAAGGAAAATGGGGAGGAAACGCCGCATTTGTGTCTTCCAAAGATGGAAGACCACAAATGCGACATTTCCCCCCCATAGGAGGTGAAACTAGCCCCAGAGATATGTCCGTCTGCAGCGGACAAATCTCCGAGTCTAAAGGCTTAGTTTCAATAGATCGCAGTGAAACGACTGCTCTACTACATACGACACCCCGACTCTAACCTAAGTCGTCTACGAATGATTTGGCGCCTCTGCATTGCTGAGAGGGTTCCAAATGCTTGCGGCACGCGCCGACGCTAATAGCCGTGCACCGGGGCTTTTCCGTCGTGGGCGCCGAAAATCGGTCGACCCACGCATATCTTTGCCTGGCCACGCCGAGGCGCTGAAGGTATCGTCACGGATTTGGGCGGGATTCTGACTTAGAGGCGTTCAGTCATAATCCCCCAGATGGTAGCCTCGCACCATTGGCTTATCAGCCAAGCACACGTACCAAATGTCCGAACCTGCGCGGACGGCAAAGGACCGCTCTTTAAACCTGCTCCCCCTTTAAAAAGAAGGGCTATCACCAACCTTAGGACAACGAAACTTGACACAGCCCCATTGGGGGAGGCCGATATCCAACTACTCTTAATCATTACCACAAGTTCCGAAAACCAACGCAATAGAACCGAGGTCCTCTTCCATTATTCCATGCAACAGTATTCAGGCGAATGGCCTGCTTTGAGCACTCTAATTTTTTCAAAGTAAACGTTCCGACGCCCCGAGACACTCAGTCAAGAGCACCAAGGGAGGATCGGCGGCTAGGTCAGGTCGAGCAGTGATCGCCGCGAGGCGAACCGCACGCCTAAACCCGAGATCCAACTACGAGCTTTTTAACTGCAACAAATTAAATATACGCTATTGGAGCTGGAATTACCGCGGCTGATGGCACCAGACTTGCCCTCCAGTGGATCCTCGTTAAAGGATTTAAAGTGTACTCATTCCAATTTCGGGGCCTCGATAGGGTCCCGTATTGTTATTTTTCGTCACTACCTCCCCGTGCCAGGAGTGGGTAATTTGCGCGCCTGCTGCCTTCCTTGGATGTGGTAGCCGCTTCGCATGCTCCCTCTCCGGAATCGAACCCTGATTCCCCGTTACCCGTGAACACCAAGGTAAGCAAGTCGCTTACCTTCGACAGTTGATAGGGCAGACATTTAAAAGATACGTCGCCGGCGCGGTGGCCGTGCGATCAGCCCAAAGTACCCTTGTACTTACACATGCATGGCTTAATCTTTGAGACAAGCATATGACTACTGGCAGGATCAACCAGGTAGCTAGTTTGAAAAGCTAGGGGAGCGACGGGCATAGGAACACACCGCCGCGACCGTTTCTTTTTCGACCCTAGCAAAGTAGGACGGTAATGATCGTTACTACTCGCACGCTCCCATCCCTCCTTACGAGGGCGGAGTTTACAAGACAAATGTACGGTATACAAGTTTCACACCGACGGGGGACTCCAACGCTATCACTTACTACCGAAATCGTCAACGGTACAGAGTACCACTACCCTGAGCCGCGTTGCCAGACACCCGAGAGCGTCATAGCCGGGCGGCTGCTCGATCGCCATACGAAAGCCTACTGTCGGTACAGAAGCGGGCCGAGACTTGCGCCTCTTCGCCTGTAGCTCTTCTAACCGCTCGCCTTCATATATATAGCGACGGAGATACAATAGAAAATGGCCAGAGCGAACTATTTTCCTGGGCCCTCAACGCACGCACACGCTAAAAGACCTACTCTAGAGCAGCCAGGCACAGCCCAGAGGCGGCCCGCAGGCAGGCCGGCCTACCGTCCAAATCGGTCGCCCCTGCCCCCCAAACCACCCGCGCTCGCTCACTCGCACGCACGCAGACAGCCAGCGAGTCAGCCGCCCACGCAGGCGGCCCGCCCGCCGGCGCGCCCGGCCCAGAGCCACGCACGCAGTGATCGAATAGGCCTCCGGGCGCCCGGGTCCATTTTAACCCCAACTTTGCCCTTTAAACCGCGTTCAAATAATTTTCGCGCTAACCCTAACTGTAACCCTAGGGTTAAAACCCTATTATAGGGTTACGCTAACCCTAACCTTAACCCTATACTCTTGACTGAAACCGAATGGTAACCCTAACAACAAGCCCACCCTCCCCGCAATCTACTCTCACGCCGTCTGCCTGCTGCGCGCTGGCTGGCTGGCTGGCTGGGCTTTGGCCCGGGCGGGAGCTCTCCCTCCCTGCCTGCCTACGTGCGTGACTCCGTCTATGGCTGTGACTGACAGAGTGATTTTCGCGCTAACCCCAACTATAACCCTAACCCTAGGGTTAAAACCCTATCATAGGGTTACGCTAACCCTAACTATAACCCTAGGGTTAAAACCCTATCATAGGGTTACGGTAACCCTAACCCTAGGGTTAAAACCTTATTATAGGGTTACGCTAACCCTAACCTTAACCCTATACTCTTGACTGAAACCGAATGGTAACCCTAACAACAACCCCACCCTCCCCGCAATCTACCCCCACGCCGTCTGCCTGCCGCGCGCTGGCTGGCTGGCTGGCTGGCTGCCTGGCTGGGCTTTGGCCCGGGCGGGAGCTCTCCCTCCCTGCCTGCCTGCGTGCGTGCGTGCGTGACTCCGTCTATGGCTGTGACTGACTGGTTGCCTGCATGCGGCCGATCTGGGCCACTGACTATACTGGCTTTAGCAAGCGAATCGATTGTATAAACCAGAAATATAAACGTTTTAATCATAAAAGATGAACTATAATTCGTCGAATGTTTTCATAACCAGAATAATTGTGAGAACTTTGTTTCTCGGTGGATATGTCTTATACCCCGTGATTATTAGCCCAGTGAACTTGACCCTTCTGACAACAAGCTGATAGGCAGAAGGATCAAGCAATAGACATGGTCAAAAAAGTAGTAATGCTAGCCTCTGCAATAGACGCTAGGTGCGCTGCGGTCGCTTCGCATCTGGCGTGTGCGTTTTCTGTGATTTAGTGGGTGCCCCTACATTTCTTGATTTCCGCAAGGTCATTCCTGCTTTTAGAACACCTTTCCCTTTCCGGTTCGTTGGCTGAGACCTTGAGGTACGTGAAAGTGAATGTGACGCGTTGAAATCTCTATTTAATACATTTTTATGACGATTTAGGACTGCGTAGTAAGATGACCTACACCTGATGGAACCTTGAAACACTCAGATCGCTTCACTATGTAGAATGTGTTCCTGATCTGCGTGCCCACAAATTTGCTGTCAAAGCACCAGATGCCGTCGACAAAAACTACAAAACCCGGGCGCGCGTTTTGCAAAGGTCTCCATAGAGATAGACCAGGTCCCCAACTTCCACCAGGCACTAGTTAGCAGGCCTAGCGCTGGTGGCTTTGGATATTTCGCTGCACGGGTGATTTGTAGTCCGTTGTTGGTGTTGCGCGCTGATGAGGGACTGGACCGTCACAGGGATCTGACTGTTCGAGAATTGGTCTCTTTGAGTGAACATTTCACGGGCAGGTAAACCCCGGGAACGTAAGCGACAATTCAGGGACGCTGTAGCCAATGACAACGATAATGGAGTAACGGTGCCACCCTCGGGGTCTTGGCGAAGTAGCTCGTACTCCAACTCTTGGATGGCCTTGTCGGCGATTGGGTTTTTGTTCTTGTTTTTTACCCTGCCGACCTCAATGATTAGGTGGTTTCGCCGTAACAGGTCATCATCCGTGAGAGCTTTGAATCCGGGAGCCGGATCTGTCCTGATGACCGCAGGTGGACCATCGAGGGGGCGCAACTCGATCAGGTGACGGATAAGAGCATCTTATGGATTGGTGACGTTCACTGTCAATGAGGGTTGTGGTAGTGTATGAAGTGATCTCTTCCCGGACTACTAAAATCAGCTGCCTTGCCCGTTTTAGGATGTCGGCCACAAAAGAGATGCCAACACTGTCAGGGGCATCACTGGTGGACTGTTCGATAACAGTACGGGGAGACTGGCGCAGTGCGGCACACTGATGGCATCGGGTCGTGACGGACTCCAGTGTGCGATCCATGTCAAGGGCATAGAAGAAGCGGTGGACGACCCTTTTCAACTGGTGGCAAGACGGGTGCTCAAGCTTGATATGTAGTGCCGTTAAAAGGCTTTCCGAGACTTGCCTAGGCACAATGATCAGTTCATGTGTGGTAGCCAATGGATCCACTTTCTTGACGACTAGTAGGCCATCTTTGGCGATTGTCGCTGAAACCAGGTATCGCGTGACGTCTCTTATGCCCGTCTGTTTCTTGGAGGGACTCGTACCCTGATACAAGTGGGCATGAGTCCTACGTAAATGCTGGCAATCAGACTGGATAGCTAAGAAAGCTGAACGGCTAGTGAATGGGAGTCTTGAACGTCGAGACCCTTGGGCTACCCGAGAACTCTCCACGACAGAGTTTTTCGAAGGCCTGAACGCAGGGTTTGCTGTCAGTCAAGATGCAAGCAGGGGACTTCGACCTGATGATGTATGGACTGAAGTGTTTTGTGACAACCGCGATGGACAGAGCTTCGACTTCGCAGGGTTGGCGGCCGCGAAGTTTGGCACTGAAGAATCCCGCGATGTGTAGTTTTCCCCCTCTCGTGATATACAGAGTGGCTCCAATCCCATGTTTCCTGACAGCGCCATCTGTGACAATCTACAGTAGGTCATCTGGCCGGGGAAGTGTTGGGGCAATCTGGATTTCGGGGCAGTTCGTGGTGTCCAGCGGTGGAGCGAGCCGGGGTAGGTCGTGGGGCCCAACGGTGGGGCCGGCCGGGGCTGGTCGTGGTGTCCCGTGGCGAGGCGGTTCGGGGTAAGTTCTGGTGTCCTGTGATGGGGCGGGCCGTTTACCGAGGCAGGTCGTGATGTCCATCGATGGGGCACGCCGAGGCAGGCCGTGGTTTCCATCGGTGGGGCGGGTCGGGTCGAGTTGTTAAGCGGTTCTGCGGTATCGGGGGAAGGTGTGGTGTCCAACGATTGGGTGGGACGGGGTTGATCGTGGGGTCCAGTGATGGGGCGGATCGGGGTAAGTCGTGGTGTCTAACGGTGGGGCGGCCCAGGGGCCGGGGTAGGTCGTGGTGTGCAGCGGTGGGCGATTGAGAGACCGGGGTAGAGCGTGGTGTACAGTGGTTGGGCTAATCGGGGCTGGTCGTGATGTCCAGTGGTGTCGCAAGACCTAGGTCGGGGCAGGTTGTGATGTCAATCTGTGGGGCCATCCGGGGTAGCGCGTGGAGTCCGGTGGTGGGTCGGGTCGGGGATGCTCGTGTTGTCCATTGGCGAGGTGGAGCGGGGTATGTTGTGGTGTCCAGAGTTGGTGGGGGGGGGGGGGGGGTGGTCGGGTTTGGGTAATTCCTGCATTTATTTGAGACTAGCGAATACAGCGACATGAAATAACGGACATAACAGAGGTCGGCTCAGGTCGTGGTCTCCATCGGTGGGGCACGCCGAGGCAGGCCGTGGTTTCCATCGGTGGGGCGGGACAAGGTAGGACGAGGTGTGAAGCGGTTCGGCGGTATCGGGGGAAGATGTGGTGTCCAACGATGGGGTGGGACGGGGGCGGGGAAATTCCTTTATTAGTTTCAGACTAGCGAATAAAGAGAGACGAACCATCTTCCAACATTACTCTTCAAGTGTAATGCTGGAAGATGGTGTGTTACAGTTGTATGTTGCTAAAAGCGAGTTTTTTGTACATCATGTCGATAGAACCGAGCGTTTTGTGTAGTATATCCGTCAAACCGAGTGTTTTATGTGGTATATGACTAAAAATGAGTGTTTTGATTAGTATATCGCTAGAACCGAGTGTTTTTGGTTGTATAATACTAGAATTGTGTGTGTTTACGTATTATGTCGATTTACTGCACAAAAGACCCAGGTGTGGCGACATACTGTACAGAACACTCGGTTTTAGCGATATACCAGGGAAAGACACAAAATTCAAGTATTACACTGATAAAAACGCTCGGTACGACCGATACACTACTCAAAACAGTCTGTTCTTGCGATATACTATATAAAACAGTCGGTTTCAGCGATATACAACACAAAGAAACATGATTTGATCATTTTATTATCCAAAACACTCGGTTCTACAGATATACTACTCAAAACACTAGGTTTTAATTATATACCACATAAAACTCTCGCTTTTACGGATATAATAAGCAAAACGCTCGGTTCTCTCGACATTGTGTACAAAAAACGCGATTTTAGGAATATACAACGGTAACACATTATCTTCCAGCATGACACTTACCAAAACACTCGGTACGACCCAAATGCTACTCAAAACAGTCGACTTTTGCGATATGCTACCACCTAAAGCTCTCAGATCTCGCGATACGCTACACAAAACACTCGGCACGAGCGATATACCATATAAACACTCGGTTCTAGCAATATACAACACAAACAAACATGATTTGATCATTTTATGAACCAAATCACTCGGTGCTACTGACATAGTCCTAAACACGCCCGATTCTAGTATTACACTACCAACAACATTCGGTTCTGGTGATATGCTACTGAAAACAACCTGTTTTAGCGATATACCACACGAAACCCCCAGGTGTAGCGACAAACTGTACAGAACACTCGGTTTTAGCGATATATCAGGGTAACACACAAAACTCCTGTATTACACTTATCAAAACGCTCGATACGAGCGATACACTACTCAAAACAGTCGGATCTTGCAATATACTACATAAAACACCCGATTTTAATAATACACAACCAAAAACACTCGATTTTATTTAGATACCACACAAAACACTCGATTTTATTTAGATACTACACAAAACACTCGGTTTTACGGATATACTACACAAAACGCTCGGTTCTATCGACCTGCTGTACAAATAACTCGCTTGTATCAATATACAACGGTAGCACACCATCTTCGAACATTACTGTCCAAGTGTAATGCTGGAAGATGGTGTGTTACAGTTGTATGTTGCTAAAAGCGAGTTTTTTGTACATCATGTCGATAGAACCGAGCTTTTTGTGTAGTATATCCGTAAAACCAAGTGTTTTGTGTGGTATATAACTAAAAATGAATGTTTTGATTAGTATATCGCTAGAACCGAGTGTTTTTGGTTGCGTAATACCAGAATCCGATGTGTTTACGCATTATGTCGATTTACTGCACAAAAGACCCCGGTGTTGCGACATACTGTACAGATCACTCGGTTTTAGCGACATACCATGGAAACACACAAAATTCTAGTATTACACGGATAAAAACGCTCGGTACGAGCGATACACTACTCAAAACAGTCGGTTCTTGCGAAATACTATATAAAACAATCGGTTCCAGCGATATACAACACAAAGAAACATGATTTGATCATTTTATTATCCAAAACACTCGGTTCTACCGATATACTACTCAAAACACTAGGTTTTAATTATATACCGCATAAAACTCTCGCTTTTACGGATATACTAAGCAAAACGCTCGGTTCTCTCGACATGCTGTACAAAAAAGGCGATTTTAGCCATATACAACGGTAACACATCATCTTCCAGCATGACAGTTACCAAAACACTCGGTACGACCCAAATGCTACTCAAAACAGTCGACTCTTGTGATATGCTACCACCTAAAGCTCTCAGATCTAACGATGCACTACACAAAACAGTCGGCACGAGCGATATACCATATAAACACTCAGTTCTAGCAATATACAACACAAACAAACATGATTTGATAATTTTATTAACCAAAACACTCGGTTCTACTGACATAGTACGTAAACAGGCCCGATTCTAGTATTACACTACCAACAACATTCGATTCTGGTGATATGCTACTGAAAACAACCTGTTTTAGCGATATACTACACGAACCCCCCAGGTGTAGCGACAAACTGTACAGAACACTCGGTTATAGCGATATATCAGGGTAACACACAAAACTCCAGTATTACACTTATCAAAACGCTCGATACGAGCGATAAACTACTTAAAACAGTCGGCTCTTGCGATTTACTATATAAAACACTCTGTTCCAACGATATACGACACAAACAAACATTATTTAGTTATTTTATTAACAAAGGCACTCGGTTCTACCGACATAGTACGCAAACACACCCGATTTTACTAATACACAACCAAAAACACTCGATTTTATTTAGATACCACACAAAACAGTCGGTTTTACGGATATACTACACAAAACGCTCGGTTCTATCGACCTGCTGTACAAATAACTCGCTTTTATCAATATACAACGGTAGCACACCATCTTCCAACATTACTGTCCAAGTGTAATGCTGGAAGATGGTGTGTTACAGTTGTATGTTGCTAAAAGCGATTTTTTTGTACAGCAGGTCGATAGAACCGAGCGTTTTGTTAGTATATCCGTAAAACCGAGCGTTTTGTGTGGTATATAACTAATAATGAGTGTTTTGATTAGTATATCGCTAGAACCGAGTGTTTTTGGTGTTGTAATACTAGAATCGGGTGTGTTTACGTATTATGTCGATTTACTAAACAAAACACCCAGCTGTAGCGACATACTGTACAGAACAATCGGTTCCAGCGATATACAACACAAAGAAACATGATTTGATCATTTTATTATCCAAAACACTCGGTTCTACCGATATACTACTCAAAACACCAGGTTTTAATTATATACCACATAAAACTCTCGCTTTTACGGATATACTAAGCAAAACGCTCGGTTCTCTCGACATGCTGTACAAAAAACGCGATTTTAGCCATATACAACGGTAACACATCATCTTCCAGCATGACAGTTACCAAAACACTCGGTACGACCCAAATGCTACTCAGAACAGTCGACTCTTGTGATATGCTACCACCTAAAGCTCTCAGATCTAACGATGCACTACACAAAACAGTCGGCACGAGCGATATACCATATATACACTCAGTTCTAGCAATATACAACACAAACAAACATGATTCGATAATTTTATTAACCAAAACACTCGGTTCTACTGACATAGTACGTAAACACGCCCGATTCTAGTATTACACTACCAACAACATTCGACTCTGGTGATATGCTACTGAAAACAACCTGTTTTAGCGATATACTACACGAACCCCCCAGGTGTAGCGACAAACTGTACAGAACACTCGCTTATAGCGATATATCAGGGTAACACACAAAACTCCAGTATTACACTTATCCAAACGCTCGATACGAGCGATAAACTACTTAAAACAGTCGCCTCTTGCAATTTACTATATAAAACACTCTGTTCCAACGATATACGACACAAACAAACATTATTTAGTCATTTTATTAACCAAGACACTCGGTTCTACTGACATAGTACGTAAACACGCCCGATTCTAGTATTACACTACCAACAACATTCGATTCTGGTGATATGCTACTGAAAACAACCTGTTTTAGCGATATACTACATGAACCCCCCAGGTGTAGCGACAAACTGTACAGAACACTCGGTTTTAGCGATATATCTGGGTAACCCACAAAACTCCAGTATTACACTTATCAAAACGCTCGATACGAGCGATACACTGCTTAAAACAGTCGGCTCTTGCAATATACTATATAAAACATTCTGTTCCAACGATATACGACACAAACAAACATTATTTAGTCATTTTAATAACAAAAACACTCGGTTCTACCGATATGGTACGCAAACACACCCGATTTTACTAATACACAACCAAAAACACTCGATTTTATTTAGATACCACACAAAACAGTCGGTTTTACGGATATACTACACAAAACGCTCGGTTTTATCGACCTGCTGTACAAATAACTCGCTTTTATCAATATACAACCGTAGCACACCATCTTCCAACATTACTGTCCAAGTGTAATGCTGGAAGATGGTGTGTTGCAGTTGTATGTTGCTAAAAGTGAGTTATTTGTACATCATGTCGATAGAACCGAGCGTTTTGTGTAGTATATCCGTAAAACCGAGTGTTTTGTGTGGTATATAACTAATAATGAGCGTTTTGATTGGTATATCGCTAGAACCGAGTGTTTTGTGTGGTATATAACTAATAATGAGTGTTTTGATTGGAATATCGCTAGAACCGAGTGTTTTTGGTTTTGTAATACTAGAATCGGGTGTGTTTACGTATTATGTCGATTTACTAAATAAAACACCCAGGTGTAGCGACATACTGTACAGAACAATCGGTTCCAGCGATATACAACACAAAGAAACATGATTTGATCATTTTATTATCCAAAACACTCGGTTCTACCGATATACTACTCAAAACACTAGGTTTTAATTATATACCACATAAAACTCTCGCTTTTACGGATATACTAAGCAAAATTCTCGGTTCTCTCGACATGCTGTACAAAAAACGCGATTTTAGCCATATACAACGGTAACACATCATCTTCCAGCATGACACTTACCAAAACACTCGGTACGACACAAATGCTACTCAAAACAGTCGACTCTTGTGATATGCTACCACCTAAAGCTCTCAGATCTAACGATGCACTACACAAAACAGTCGGCACGAGCGATATACCATATAAACACTCAGTTCTAGCAATATACAACACAAACAAACATGATTTGATAATTTTATTAACCGAAACACTCGGTTCTACTGACATAGTACGTAAACAGGCCCGATTCTAGTATTACACTACCAACAACATTCGATTCTGGTGACATGCTACTGAAAACAACCGGTTTTAGCGATATGCTACACGAATCCCCCAGGTGTAGCGACAAACTGTACAGAACACTCGGTTTTAGCGATATATCTGGGTAACCCACAAAACTCCAGTATTACACTTATCAAAACGCTCGATACGAGCGATACACTACTTAAAACAGTCGGCTCTTGCAATATACTATATAAAACACTCTGTTCCAACGATATACGACACAAACAAACATTATTTAGTCATTTTATTAACAAAAACACTCGGTTCTACCGATATGGTACGCAAACACACCCGATTTTACTAATACACAATCAAAAACACTCGATTTTATTTAGATACCACACAAAACCGTCGGTTTTACGGATATACTACACAAAACGCTCGGTTCTATCGACCTGCTGTACAAATAACTCGCTTTTATCAATATACAACGGTAGCACACCATCTTCCAACATTACTGTCCAAGTGTAATGCTGGAAGATGGTGTGTTACCGTTGTATGTTGCTAAAAGCGATTTTTTTGTACATCATGTCGATAGAACCGAGCGTTTTGTGTAGTATATCCGTAAAACCGAGTGTTTTGTGTGGTATATAACTAAAAATGAGTTTTTTGATTAGTATATAATTAATACCGAGTGTGTTGTAGAGTATGCCGCTATTACCGAGTGTTGTGTCCAATATATCCCTATAACCGGGTGCGTCGTGTAGTATATACCTAAAAGCGTGTGTTTTGAGTAGCATATCTTTAGAACCGAGTGTTTTGTTTAATACAATGATCGAATCATGTCTGTTTGTGTTGTATATCGCTAAAGCCGTGTGATTTGTACAGGATGTCGCTATAACTGAGTGTTCGGTGTAATATATCCCTAAAAGTGAGTGTCTTGAATAGTATATCGCTAAAACCGAGTGTTATGTGTAGTAAATCCTTAAAACAGAGTGTTTTGAGTAGTATATCGTTAGAACCGAGTGTTTTGGTTAATAAAATGATCGAATCATCTGTGTTTGTGTTGTATATCGCTAAAGCCGATTGATTTGCAGAGCATGCCGCTATAACTAAGTGTTTGATGTTGTATATAGCTAAAAGCGAAGGTTTTAGTTGTATATCCCTCAAAGCGAGTGTTTTGAATAGTATATCGCAAAAACCGAGTGTGGTTTGTGCAGTATGTCGCTATAACCGAATGTTTTGTGTAGTATGTGCCTAACACCGGGTGTTTTTAGCAGTATATCGCTTGTACCGAGTGTTTTGCTTAATAAAATGATCGAATCATGTCTGTTTGTGTTGAATATCGCTAAAGCCGTGTGATTTGTACAGGATGTCGCTATAACTGGGTGTTGGATGAAGGATATCCCTAAAAGCGAATGTGTTGAGCAGCGTATCGGTAGAACCGAGTGTTTTGGTTAATAAAATGATCGAACCATGTGTGTTTGTGTTGTATATGGCTAAAGCCGAGCAATTTGTAGAGTATGCCGCTATAACTAAGTGTTTGATGTAGTATATCCCTAAAAGCGAGCGTTTTGAGTAGTATATCGTTAAAACTGGGTGTGTTGTAGAGTATGTCGCTATTACCGAGTATTTTGTACAGTATATCCTTATAACCGAGTGCTTCGTGTAGTAAATCCCTAAAAGCGCGTGTTTTGAGTAGCATATCGGTTGTACCGAGTGTTTTTGTTAATAAAATGATCGAATCATGTCTGTTTGTGTTGTATATCGCTAAAGCCGAGTGATTTGTACAGGATGTCGCTATAACTGAGTGTTGGGTGAAGTATATCCCTAAATACGAATGTTTATAGTAGTATGTCCCTAAAAGCGAGTGTTTTGAGCAGCATTTCGGTAGAACCGAGTGTTTTGGTTATTAAAATGATCGAACCATGTGTGTTTGTGTTGTATATCGCTAAAGCCGAGTGATTTGTAGAGTATGCCGCTATAACTAAGTGTTTAATGGAGTATATCCCTAAAAGCAAGTCTTTTGAGTAGTATATAATTAAAACCGAGTGTGTTGTAGAGTATGTCGCTATTACCGAGTGTTTTGTACAGTATGTCCTCACAACTGAGTGCTTCGTGTAGTATATCCATAAAAGCGAGTGTTTTGAGTAGCATATCGGTAGAACCGAGTGTTTTGGTCAAGAAAATGATCGAATCATGTCTGTTTGTGTTGTATATCGCTAAAGCAGCGTGATTTGTACAGGATGTCGCTATAACTGAGTGTTGGGTGAAGTATATCCCTCAAAACGAGTGTTTTGAATAATATATCGCTAAAGCCGAGTGTGTTTTGTGCAGTATGTCGCTATAACCGAGTGTTTTGCGTAGTTAGTCACTAAATCCGAGTGTTTTGAGCAGTATATCGCTCGTACCGAGTGTTTCGGGAAATGGAATACTGGAATCTGGTGTGCTTCCCTAGCATGTCGCTCAAACCGAGTGTTTTTGTACAATATTTCGCTATAACCGAGTGTTTTTAACAGTATATCGCTATAATTGAGTGTTATATGTAGTAAATCCTTAAAACAGATTTCTTAGAGTAGTATATCGTTAGAACCGAGTGTTTTGGTTAATAAAATGATCGAACCATGTGTGTTTGTGTTGTATATGGCTAAAGCCGAGTGATTTGTAGAGTATGCCGCTATAACTAAGTGTTTGATGTAGTATATCCCTAAAAGCGAGCGTTTTGAGTAGTATATCGTTAAAACTGGGTGTGTTGTAGAGTATGTCGCTATTACCGAGTATTTTGTACAGTATATCCTTATAACCGAGTGCTTCGTGTAGTAAATCCCTAAAAGCGCGTGTTTTGAGTAGCATATCGGTTGTACCGAGTGTTTTTGTTAATAAAATGATCGAATCATGTCTGTTTGTGTTGTATATCGCTAAAGCCGAGTGATTTGTACAGGATGTCGCTATAACTGAGTGTTGGGTGAAGTATATCCCTAAATACGAATGTTTATAGTAGTATGTCCCTAAAAGCGAGTGTTTTGAGCAGCATTTCGGTAGAACCGAGTGTTTTGGTTATTAAAATGATCGAACCATGTGTGTTTGTGTTGTATATCGCTAAAGCCGAGTGATTTGTAGAGTATGCCGCTATAACTAAGTGTTTAATGGAGTATATCCCTAAAAGCAAGTCTTTTGAGTAGTATATAATTAAAACCGAGTGTGTTGTAGAGTATGTCGCTATTACCGAGTGTTTTGTACAGTATGTCCTCACAACTGAGTGCTTCGTGTAGTATATCCATAAAAGCGAGTGTTTTGAGTAGCATATCGGTAGAACCGAGTGTTTTGGTCAAGAAAATGATCGAATCATGTCTGTTTGTGTTGTATATCGCTAAAGCAGCGTGATTTGTACAGGATGTCGCTATAACTGAGTGTTGGGTGAAGTATATCCCTCAAAACGAGTGTTTTGAATAATATATCGCTAAAGCCGAGTGTGTTTTGTGCAGTATGTCGCTATAACCGAGTGTTTTGCGTAGTTAGTCACTAAATCCGAGTGTTTTGAGCAGTATATCGCTCGTACCGAGTGTTTCGGGAAATGGAATACTGGAATCTGGTGTGCTTCCCTAGCATGTCGCTCAAACCGAGTGTTTTTGTACAATATTTCGCTATAACCGAGTGTTTTTAACAGTATATCGCTATAATTGAGTGTTATATGTAGTAAATCCTTAAAACAGATTTCTTAGAGTAGTATATCGTTAGAACCGAGTGTTTTGGTTAATAAAATGATCGAACCATGTGTGTTTGTGTTGTATATGGCTAAAGCCGAGTGATTTGTAGAGTATGCCGCTATAACTGTTTGATGTAGTGTATCCCTAAAAGCGAGTGTTTTGATTAGTATATAATTAAAACCGGGTGTGTTGTAGAGTATGTCGCTATTACCGAGTATTTTGTACAGTATATCCGTATAACTGAGTGCTTCGTGTAGTATATCCCTAAAAGGGAGTGTTTTGAGTAGCATATCGGTAGAACCGAGTGTTTTGGTCACGAAATGATCGAATCATGTTTGTTTGTGTTGTATATCACTAAAGCCGTGTGTTTTATACCGTATGTCGCTAGACCTGAGAGTTTGGTGTAGTATATCCCTAAAAGCGAGTGTTTTGAATAGTATATCGCAAAAACCGAGTGTGGTTTGTGCAGTATGTCGCTATAACCGAATGTTTTGTGTAGTATCTACCTAAAACCGAGTGTTTTTAGCAGTATATCGCTTGTACAGAGTGTTTTGGTCAAGAAAATGATCGAATCAGGTCTGTTTGTGTTTTATATCACTAAAGCCGAATCTTTTGTACCGTAGTATGTCCCTAAAACCGGGTGTTTTGAGCAGTATATCGCTCGTACCGAGTGTTTTGAGCATTATATCGCTCTTACCGAGTGTTTTGGGAAGTGGAATACTGGAATCTGGTGTGCTTCCCTAGTGTGTCGCTAAAGCCGAGTGTTTTGTACAATATGTCGCTATAACCGAGTGTTTTTACAATATATCGCCATCACCGAGTTTTATATGTAGTAAATCCTTAAAACAGATGGTTTGGAGTAGTATATCGTTAGAACCGAGTGTTTTGATTAATAAAATGATCGAACCATGTCTGTTTGTGTTGTATATGGCTAAAGGCGAGTGATTTGTAGAGAATGCCGCTATAACTAAGTGTTTGATGTAGTATATCCCTAAAAGCGAGCGTTTTGAGTAGTATATCGTTAAAACTAAGTGTTTGATGTTGTAGAGTATGTCACTATTACTGAGTATTTTTTACAGTATATCGCTATAACCGAGTGTTATGTGTAGTAAATCCTTAAAACAGAGTGTTTTGAGTAGTATATCGTTAGAACCGAGTGTTTTGGTTAATAAAATGATCGAATCATCTGTGTTTGTGTTGTATATCGCTAAAGCCGATTGATTTGTAGAGTATGCCGCTATAACTAAGTGTTTGATGTTGTATATGCCTAAAAGCGAAGGTTTTAGTTGTATGTCCCTAAAAGCGAGTCTTTTGAATAGTATATCGCTAAAACCGAGTGTGGTTTGAGCAGTATGTCGCTATAACCGAATGTTTTGTGTAGTATGTACCTAACACCGGGTGTTTTTAGCAGTATATCGCTTGTACTGAGTGTTTTGCTTAATAAAATGATCGAATCATGTCTGTTTGTGTTGTATATCGCTAAAGCCGAGTGATTTGGACAGGATGTCGCTATAACTGAGTGTTGGGTGAAGTATATCCCTAAAAGCGAATGTTTTTAGTAGTATGTCCCTAAAAGCGAGTGTTTTGAGCAGTATATCGGTAGAACCGAGTGTTTTGGTTAATAAAATGATCGAACCATCTGTGTTTGTGTTGTATATCGCTAAAGCCGAGTGATTTGTGTTGTATATCGCCAAAGCTGAGTGATTTGTAGAGTATGCCGCTATAACTAAGTTTTTAATGAAGTATATCCCTAAAAGCGAGTGTTTTGATTAGTATATAATTAAAACCGGGTGTGTTGTAGAGTATGTCGCTATTACCGAGTATTTTGTACAGTATATCCGTATAACTGAGTGCTTCGTGTAGTATATCCCTAAAAGGGAGTGTTTTGAGTAGCATATCGGTAGAACCGAGTGTTTTGGTCACGAAATGATCGAATCATGTTTGTTTGTGTTGTATATCACTAAAGCCGTGTGTTTTATACCGTATGTCGCTAGACCTGAGAGTTTGGTGTAGTATATCCCTAAAAGCGAGTGTTTTGAATAGTATATCGCAAAAACCGAGTGTGGTTTGTGCAGTATGTCGCTATAACCGAATGTTTTGTGTAGTATGTACCTAACACCGTGTGTGTTTAGCAGTATATCGCTTGTACCGAGTGTTTTGCTTAATAAAATGATCGAATCATGTCTGTTTGTGTTGTATATCGCTAAAGACGAGTGATTTGTACAGGATGTCGCTATAACTGAGTGTTGGGTGAAGTATATCCCTAAAAGCGAATGTTTTTAGTAGTATGTCCCTAAAAGCGAATGTTTTAGGCAGTATATCGGCGGAACCGAGTGTGTTGATTAATAAAGTAATCGAACCATGTGTGTTTGTCTGGTATAAAGCTAAAGCCGAGTGATTTGTGGAGTATGCCGCTATAACTAAGTGTTTAATGGGGTATATCCCTAAAAGCGAGTGTTTTGAGTAGTATATTAATAAAATCGAGTGTGGTATGTCGCTATTACCGAGTGTTTTGTCCAGTATATCCCTATAACCGAGTGCTTCGTGTAGTAAATCCCTAAAAGCGAGTGTTTTGAGTAGCATATCGGTAGAACCGAGTGTTTTGCTTAATAAAATGATCGAACCATGTCTGTTTGTGTTGTATATCGCTAAAGGCGAGCGATTTGTAGAGAATGCCGCTATAACTAAGTGTTTGATGTAGTATATCCCTAAAAGCGAGCGTTTTGAGTAGTATATCGTTAAAACTAAGTGTTTGATTGTTTAGAGTATGTCACTATTACTGAGTATTTTTTACAGTATATCGCTATAACCGAGTGTTATGTGTAGTAAATCCTTAAAACAGAGTGTTTTGAGTAGTATATCGTTAGAACCGAGTGTTTTGGTTAATAAAATGATCGAATCATCTGTGTTTGTGTTGTATATTGCTAAAGCCGATTGATTTGTAGAGTATGCCGCTATAACTAAGTGTTTGATGTTGTATATGCCTAAAAGCGAAGGTTTTAGTTGTATGTCCCTAAAAGCGAGTCTTTTGAATAGTATATCGCTAAAACCGAGTGTGGTTTGAGCAGTATGTCGCTATAACCGAATGTTTTGTGTAGTATGTACCTAACACCGGGTGTTTTTAGCAGTATATCGCTTGTACTGAGTGTTTTGCTTAATAAAATGATCGAATCATGTCTGTTTGTGTTGTATATCGCTAAAGCCGAGTGATTTGGACAGGATGTCGCTATAACTGAGTGTTGGGTGATTTGATTTGATTGGGGCTTAACGGCACTTTCAGCCTGGAAGGCTATATCGTGCCATATTGGTCAATATTAGTCAATATTAAAACCCTGAAAATCAATACATGTGATATGAATAAAACCATGAATGCAGTCTTTGTGGAATCCCATAGATCAATAAAACCCTGAGGATATCAAGTAATATCATTGATCAGTTCGTCATAAAACCATGAAAGTGAAGAATGGTGTAACCATCAAGACAACAAATTGTCAGAATATAAAACCATGAGTTGGTTTTTAAAACCAAACTTTTGAGATTAATAATTACAGCAAAATGCACTGTTTGGCAGTAAACGTTGAATATATCATATGCATTTGACTAGATTTATTGTAGATAAATGATCTAAAATCGTTTGCACGGTTTGGCTGTAAACGTTGACTAGATATATCATATGCACTTGACTAGATTTATTGCAGATAAATAATCTAAAATCATTTGCTGTGGTATATTATTAAATAGTTCTTTCATAGTTTCTGCTCTGTAATATTGATCCCATGTTTGTTGAAAGTCAACACACCTCAACAGAATGTGCTCCACAGTCAGGGGTTCCTGACAGGGCACACATTCGGGAGGTGGTTCTCCTTTGAGGAGGTAGCAATGGGTAAGGTGCGTATGTCCAATTCGGAGTCTCTGAATGACAACGTCCCTCCGCCTACCGCGGATTCTTGGCCGTTTGGTACCCACAGTAGGCTGAAGCCGTTGCAATTTGTTGGAGGATTGCTCGTCCCAGGACGACTGCCAATGTCTAGTAATTTCGTTTTGGATGTACGGCTTCAAGTCCGAGTATGGAAACTGGACTGGAAGGACGTCGTCATTTAGAGCTTCTTTGGCGGCGGCGTCTGCTAGACTGTTGCCCTCTATGCCTATATGGCTAGGGATCCAGCAGAACACTACCGCCTTTCCATTGCATATTAAATCATGACATTTTATGAGTATATCTTGTATTAAGGGATTTTCATATTTCCGATATTTTATGGCTTGTATACAGGATAATGAATCTGAATAGACGATAAATTTATCATGTAGTGATATTTCTATATATTCAAGTGCCATCAGTAGAGCTATTGCTTCTGCGGTGTATATAGAACATTGGTCTGGGAGGCGGTTGCTGCACTGGTGTTCACCAGCCACAGCTGCAGCGGCCACCCTGTGGGAGTCTTTTGAGCCATCGGTATATATAGAGAAATGGTTGGGGTGTTGATTGTGAATAGTATGTTTAAGTTCTATAAATTGTGATGGGTCTGTGTCAGATTTGTTGTAAGTTGTTAGTTCTAACAGAACTTTTGGAGATTCAATTTCCCATGGTGGGATTTCTGGGAGGTGCCAGGTTCGTATATCGTTGAAATTGATATTGTATCTTGTCAACAGGTTATTGACTCGAATTCCAAAGGTGGGTATTGTCTTTGGTTTGTTTTCAAATAGTGTTGTAAACTTTGGATGGAATACGTCTTCAAAGGTAGGATTATTGGGATTCGTTTTGAGCTTAAGTGCGTATTGTAGTGCTAATTTATCTCTACGGTAGTATAGAGATGGCTCAGCAGACTCCACGTACAGGCTTTCCGCAGGAGATGTGCGGAAAGCTCCCAGACATAAACGAAGTGCTTGGTTGTGCACAGGGTCCAGCATCTGCAAATATGATTTGCGTGCTGATCCGTAAATCATCGACCCATAATCCAGCCGTGACCGTATCAGGGCTCTGTAGATATTTAATAATGTCTCTCTATCTGTTCCCCATTCTGTATTAGATAGCACTTTAATTATATTAAGTGCTTTGGTACATTTCTGTTTTAATTGTTTAATATGGGGTATAAAAGTCATTTTTTTATCGAATAAAAGGCCGAGAAATTTAGTTTCCGGCACAACTGGTATTTGATCCCCATTCATTTTAAGTTCAGGTTACGGATGGAGTTTCCGGAGTTGACAGAAGTGCATACACACTGTTTTAGTTTTTGAAAATTTAAATCCATTCTCATCGCACCATTGTTGTAACTTATTGAGGTTCATTTGTAATTGCCGTTCTATTGTGCATATGTTGAACCTGAAACAGGCCAAAAAGTCATCAACAAATAGAGAAGGATCTATGTTATTAGTGAGACATTTTATGATGCTGTTGATTTTAATACTAAAAAGGGTTACAGATAAGATACTGCCTTGGGGAACCCCCATCTCCTGATCGTATACTTCGGAGAGGGTAGTTCCGACCCGTGTCTGAAATAGACGTCTGTTTAGGAATTCTTGAATAAAATTTGGCATATGACCGCTGAGTCCCATATCATGGAGGTCTTTTAAAATACAATATTTCCATGTGGTGTCATATGCCTTTTCAAGGTCAAAGAATACTGTCACCACGTGTTCTTTTTTGATGAATGCCTCGCGTATATAGGTCTCCAATCGTATTAAATTATCGGTGGTATTTCTGTTTTGTCGAAAGCCACTCTGGAACTTAGTGATCATATTATTTGTTTCCAGAAAATATGTAAGGCGGTTATTTATCATCTTTTCTAGTGTTTTACATTCACAACTTGTAAGAGCTATTGGTCGGTAGGAAGAAGGATTGGTGTGATCTTTCCCAGGCTTAGGGATAGGAATGACTATCGCCTTTTTCCACGATAGGGGTATTTGCCCGGTTTGCCAAATGAAGTTGAATATGTCGAGAAGAAGTTCCAAGGATGTATCGGGTAGTTGTTTCAGGAATTGGTATGGGATATTGTCTGGCCCTGGTGAAGTGTTGTTAGTTTTCCTCAGGGCAGACTGGAGTTCCTCCATGGAGAAGAGGCTATTGTAATATTCATCATTTTTGGATTTGAAATTGAGTTTTTTCCTCTCACTAACCGCCTTGTATCTTTGGAATTTAGGTATTTAGGTATTAGGCTTTCGACAAGGTATTGGCTATTTGCACTGGTTCGGTGAGGGTTGGGTTTTCATGGATCCGGTGGTTTATGCTGTTGTTTGCTTTTTTCCCACTGATCTTCTGTATGGCTCGCCACGTTTTCTTAGTTGTTGTTTTATTTCCAAGTTTGGAGACATAGTTTCTCCAGGATTCCCTTTTTGTTGTTCGTATTGTGCGGCGGGTCTGTGCTCGCACTTGTTTATATCTGAGGATATTTCCTGGAGTAGGATGTATTTGGAGTTCTCGCTGAGCCTGTTTTCGTTGTTGTACGGCCTCACGGCATTCATCGTTAAACCATGGCTTCTTTTGTATTTTGAGATTGGTCGAGGTTTTGGGAATGGTGTATTCAGCTATTTTATGAAGTGTTTCGCTGAAGAGGGCTATTGGGTCTGGTATACCTTGGAAGTTGGCTGTTGTGAGTTTTTCAAAGCACATTTTTTTTAAAGCAGTCCAGTCAGCCTTATTTAGCTTCCAGTGAGCAATATTTTCATCTGGAGCGGGAAGTTGGCTAGTAAGAAGGATAGGGAAGTGGTCACTGCCGTGAAGATCATCTTCCACTTTCCAGTTGAAATCAGGGCATAGACTGGGATGGGCTATAGTTAGGTCTATGGCCGTTTTGGCACCATTCCCAGGGTGTATATAAGTTATTGAGCCATCGTTGAGCAGAACGGTATTGTTTTTTAAGATAAAGTCCTCTAGCAGGCGGCCCTTGGGTTGTATGTCTTTACAACCCCATATCGTATGATGGGCATTGAAATCTCCAAGAAGTATATACGGCGCTGGAAGTTGTTTAATTATATTTTCTAGTTCTAGTCGTGTTGGACGTAAATTAGGTGGAATATAGATAGAGCACAGGGTTATGGTGTTGTGTAATGTTATTCGTATGGCCATAGCTTGTAGGTTGGTCTGCAAGGGTATTTGGCTGTGTGGAGTTTTCTCCTTTATAAGGATACTAACTCCGCCTGTGATTTTATCCCCCGTATTAAGTCCTAGATTATCATATGATGTATATCCACTAATTGTTATATCGCCTTGATGTTTGATGAATGTTTCTTGGAGACAAAACGCTACGGGGTTGTGGTCCTGCTTTAGCAAGAGGATTTCATCACGATTGGCTCTCATACCTCGACAATTCCATTGTATAATGGAAGCCATGGTTTATGATGTAGGTGGCGTATCTGCCTTGTGTTTTCTTTTGTCATGCCCCCTTTCCTGTGTGTCTGTCTCCATTTCCTCATCGTCCTCCTCCTCTAGTTGCGAGTATTTGTTATGTATTTTGATGGGATCCGTTGATCCCTTGGGTGGTCGGTTTAGTTTTGCTGGTTTCGATTTGGCCAGTTTGTGGGTGGTGGGTTTTGTAGTGGGTTTTGTAGAAGGTTTCTTTGCAGGTGTCTTTGTTTGAATTTCTATTATGGGCTCTGTCTGGCTGGATGTTCCTGTCTCCTCTGGGGCCTCTGTTGTAATTGTGAATTCTGCATCTGGTGGCCAGGAATAAACAGTGTTTATTCCTATGGAAACCTTGTTTGGTTTTGGTGTTGTCTCATTGGATTTGGTTTGGGTCGAGCCCGTCACTTCAGCGAATGTTTTGTTTCCAGTTACATTTGTAATTTTATTTTCTATTATTTTTCTCGCTTCGTGATAGGATATGGAGTTTTTAGTCTTTACTGTCTGTATCTCTTTTTCTTTTTCCCACATTGGACACTGTTTTGAGTATGCGTAGTGACTGCCTTTGCAATTTACACAGTGACTCGGTTTGCTGCAGGAGGTGTCTTCATGGCCCTCGTCGCCACAGCGAGCACAGGTGACTTGCCTCCTGCAGTTGTTCTTTCCGTGGCCGAAGCGTTGGCATTGGAAACAGCGTAGTGGGTTTGGTATATAGATGTCGATTGGTACACAGTATCCAGCTCTTATTGTTGTAGGAGGGATGTGGGATGCAAATGTGAGAATTATAGTATTTGTTGGAATTCTTTCTCCATTATTCGTGATTGATATCCGTTTGGCCTCCATGACATTCTGTGAGGCCAACTCGGTAACTATCTCTGTGTCAGAACACATTTGTAGGTCTCTGCACCGGATGACACCTCGGCTATTGTTGAGGGTACGGTGAGGAGTTATTGTAACTGGGATATGGAGGAGGGTCGTGGCTCGGAGGAGGTTGTCAGCATGACTCTTCCGTGTGACCTCGATGAGGAGGTCACCGGAGCGGAGTCGTTTGACATCTTTTGGTTCTCCGGCCAGACTTTGGATGGCCTTATCCAGTGCAAATGGTGACAATTTCGAAAGAGGTAAATCTGGATTTGTGGCGTGTGCCATCAAAAATCTTGAAAAATTGTCGTTTTGTTGATTTGGTTCATGTGTAGGAGAGCTTGTTCGCTGTTTCATATTGGATCGTTCTTCTCGTGCTTTTGTTTCGGCAGGTGTGGGGGTTTTTTTCTTGGGCACTCATGTTGGGTTTAAATATTTCACCGTCCGTGGTCCCCACCCACCTCGGAGCCCTCTCGGGACACTGATTCGGTGCGGTACTCTAGCATCCAGTGCCAAGGATACACAGACGGTATACTCGCATAACAAATACTTCAAATATTCTTCTGTTGGAAAAAAAAAGGTATTTGCCACTTGATTAGCCCAAACCACCGTCCTAACAGGATCTTGTTCAAAGCAACTGAAATATGAGGTGTCTCAAAAGACTCATTGCATACGGTTGTATGAATAATAGGGTGAAAATGTTTTTGATATGATGTTGTTGAACAAGAATCCTTGGACTTGTCGTGACGAGCCGATTGATCAGACCGGGCCAAATCTGACCTCCCGTCTAGGAGAAATAAGGGGCAAACTGGTATCTTGCAGAAACAGAGTTTCCACTCAGCCAGCAGAGTCCCGTCTTCCTCCGACACGGGTTGCGAACCACGGCATACGGTTCGCCTCCATTTAGTCGCCTCTTACGACATGCAGATGTTAAACATGGAGGTGCATCGGGCCTATTCTACTTTCCCCCGAACCCGTAGGGGGCTGATTTTAATGATAAATGTAAGGTGTTTTCTTAGTCTCATGACGACAGTGATTTAAAATATCATCTTGTGGAGTTTGTGGAAAACAATGAACTATATCAGTTGATAAATCAGCCAACGAGAATAACCAAATACTCTGAATCGCTATTGGACCTGGTTATCACTGACTCCCCAGCCCGCGTGTCGTCCAGTGGTGTGCTCCCTCCCATCTGTAACTTAGATCATAGTATCATATACTGTGAGATATCTAATGTGGTAACGCCAACACTCGCTATAAAGCGGAAAATTTATAACTATAAAAGAGCAGACTTCGAAGGCTTAAGATCACAGCTAACACATTGTAAAGGCTTGGCTCCTCATTAAGCCTTTAATTATTTTAATTAAGCCTTTTATTTGATAGTAATCCGGCTTGCCTTTATGGAAGCCTTTAAGTAGTTGTGCTATTTGGCTTTGCCTATAATCAACATGTAACCACATATACTTGATATACACTAAGAGAGCCTCAGGCAACTGGCCAAGATCCAGCCGCGCCGCTGGCCTTGCAGCTGTCCCTACATGATAAACAACGTATAGGAGGAAGAGGTATAGGTCCGAGAGATAAGACCCCGAGGTCGGATCGGACCATGGAAGTAAGCACTTTCCATGGGCGGTTTCGTTGATTGGCCGACAGCTGTGTGAAAGAAGGTTCCAAGGTCGCTTGTCCCACGAAAGAGTGGTTGTATTTATCACTCACATGGTTTTACTTCTCATTCCTAATGGTTTATTTCTCACTCAGCATGAGTAATGGTTCTCCCACAGAAAACAGGTTCTCGCCAGAAAGGTCACGGTAACCTTGTTTATTTTTGCTAAGACGAAAATAGATCGGGATAAACTCGTTAAAGAGCCCGGGAGGAATGTTAACTTTTGGGCGTAACATCAACATCCACCCCGTCTCTGGAGACGAGGTATTCGCCGTATTTCCGGCTGATATTGCTGATATTGCTGAGTCATAGACCGTGGGCGTGCGGGCCCTATAAAAGAGATCAGCCAGAGAGACTCTAGACCCACTCGGAAGAAGACGCTAAGCCAGTCGGTCGCAATGCCATAGCCGCCACCTGCGAGTGTGCGTGCCTTTATACTATGGCGATTTTATTATATTGTATTTATGTATAACTGAAGAGAACTACACGGACTGAAGAATAAAGATCATGAAGTCTATTTGCTCATTATTCCTTTAAGCACAGACGCCGTACACGCACGGATCTTGAAACGTCTCATACACAACGAGAAGTCGAGAAGTACCGAAAGATGAAATTGCCAATTTATTATTAATATTTACAAGTATAAATTGAAGCCCCAATTAACCCGCAGGGGTCGATTTTACAACATGCACCATGGTATGTTGGTCAAGAGGTATTTGATGACGTTGAAGATTGTGTCACTTACTGGTACGCTCTTTACGGAGAAGCAACTGAGTGTTTTATTCCGAGTAAGGAAATAGTTATTAATTCGAGAGACAAACCTTGGATGACGGCAAATATCAAGCGCCTTATCCATAAAAGAAACAGGCTGTTTAAACGCTATGCTAAGTCTAAAACAGAATTGGCACACAATCGGTATTTGTTAATCAGGCGTGAAGCTCATTTGGAAATCGACAAAGCCAAACAACAATATTTCCGTAGGCTCACTGAGCGACTGCAGGATCCCGCAACGGTAAGCAAAGAATATCACAAAATTGTGAAGTGTTTTTTCTCTGGTAAGGTAGATAAAGGCATACCATCTATCATCCATGATGGGGTGAGCCATGCGGACGCACCATCAAAGGCAAATGTTTTTAATGAGTATTTTGCGTCAAATTCCACGCTCCCGAGTGTTGAAGAGGGTTTCGCACTTCCCCCACTCAACTTGAGTAGAATGCCCACCTTATGCACGACTGTTACCACGCTGTTA
>CAXHSH010001078.1:0-14299 GCA_964019135.1 Arenicola marina
CTGGGGAGGGACGTGCAACACTCAGGGAGCAGGCCAGCTGGGGAAGGACGTGTAACACCCAGGGAGCAGGCCACCTGGGAAAGGACGTGTAACACTCAGGGAGCAGGCCATCTGGGGAAGGACGTGCAACACTAAGGGAGCAGGCCATCTGGGGAAGGACGTGTAACACTCAGGGAGCAGGCCACCTGGGGAAGGACGTGTAACACTCACTGAGCAGGCCACCTGGGGAAGGACGTGTAACACTCAGGGAGCAGGCCACCTAGGGAAGGACGTGTAACACCCAGGGAGCAGGCCACCTGGGGAAGGACGTGCAACACTAAGGGAGCAGGCCACCTGGGGAAGGACGTGTAGCACTCAGGGAGCAGGCCACCTGGGAAAGGACGTGCAACACTAAGGGAGCAGGCCACCTGGGGAAGGACGTGTAACACTCAGGGAGCAGGCCACCTGGGGAAGGACGTTTAACACCCAGGGAGCAGGCCACCTGGGGAAGGACGTGTAACACCAAGGGAGCAGGTCACTTGGGGAAGAACGTGCAACACTAAGGGAGCAGGCCACATTGGGAAGGACGTGTAACACTAAGGGAGCAGGCCATCTGGGGAAGGACGTGTGACACTAAGCGAGCAGGCCATCTGGGGAAGGACGTGTAAAACTCATGGAGCAGGCCACCTGGGGAAGGACGTGTAACACTCATGGAGCAGGCCATGTGGGGAAGGACGTGTAACACTCAGGGAGCAGGCCACCTGGGGAAGGACGTGTAACACTCAGGGAGCAGGCCAGCTGGGGAAGGACGTGTAACACTCAGGGAGCAGGCCACCTGGGGAAGGACGGGTAACACTCAGGGAGCAGGCCACCTGGGGAAGGACGTGTAACACTCATGGAGCAGGGGACCTGGGGAAGGACGTGTAACACCCAGGGAGCAGGCCAGCTGGGGAAGGACGTGTAACACTAAGGGAGCAGGCCACCTGGGGAAGGACGGGTAACACTCAGGGAGCAGGCCACCTGGGGAAGGACGTGTAACACTCATGGAGCAGGGGACCTGGGGAAGGACGTGTAACACTCAGGGAGCAGGCCACCTGGGGAAGGACGTGTAACATCCAGGGAGCAGGCCACCTGGGGAAGGACGTGTAACACTCAGGGAGCAGGCCACCTGGGGAAGGACGTGTAACACTCAGGGAGCAGGCCACCTGGGGAAGGACGTGTGACACTCAGGGAGCAGGCCACATGGGGAAGGACGTGTAACACTCAGGGAGCAGGCCACCTGGGGAAGGACGTGTAACACTCAGGGAGCAGGCCACCTGGGGAAGGACGTGTAACACTCAGGGAGCAGGCCACCTGGGGAAGGACTTGTAACACTCAGGGAGCAGGCCATCTGGTGAAGGACGTGCAAAACTCATGGAGCAGGCCACCTGGGGAAGGACGTGTAACACTCAGGGAGCAGGCCATCTGGGGAAGGACGTGTAAAACTCATAGAGCAGGCCACCTGGGGAAGGACGTGTAACACCCAGAGAGCAGGCCAGCTTGGGAAAGACGTGTAACACTCATGGAGCAGGGCACCTGGTGAAGGACGTGTAACACCCAGGGAGCAGGCCAGCTGGGGAAGGACGTATAATACCCAGGGAGCAGGCCAGCTTGGGAAAGACGTGTAACACTCATGGAGCAGGCCACCTGGAGAAGGACGTGTAACACTCAGGGAGCAGGACACCTGGGGAAGGACGTGTAACACTAAGGGAGCAGGCCACCTGGGGAAGGACGTGTAACACTCAGGGAGCAGGCCAGCTGGGGAAGGACGTGTATCACTCATGGAGCAGGCCAGCTGGGGAAGGACGTGCAACACTCATGGAGCAGGCCACCTGGGGAAGGATGTGTAACATCCAGGGAGCAGGCCACCTGGGGAAGGACGTGTAACACTCAGGGAGCAGGCCACCTGGGGAAGGACGTGTAACACTCAGGGAGCAGGCCACCTGGGGAAGGACGTGTAACACTCAGGGAGCAGGCCAACTGGGGAAGGACGTGTAACACTCATGGAGCAGGGCACCTGGGGAAGGACGTGTAACACTCAGGGAGCAGGCCACCTGGGGAAGGACGTGTAACACTCACAGAGCATTAAATATAAGTTCATCTGCTTAATTGCTTAATTGCTTAATTTTCTTTTCGAATCAGTCTTCCTGTACTCTGGACTAAAAACAACTGAAAATCGTCCGTAAAACCGTTGCACGGTTCAACTGCCAAATTTAGACACTTCTCGGTTCATAGCAACCCCCTCCACCCCGGTTACACGTACAATGACACACACAACAATGGCCTGCAGAAGCCTTCAACTCGGAGAGAAAAGAAAGTTTTGCTTAAACCCACAACGCCATGTTCATTTGTCGGTGTGCTCAGCATATTCCGGTGTTTTGTACATGTAGATGGTAGTTTTCAAGCGGATGTGGTGTGACTCCTGATACCGGGGTGTGGTATCAGAGTCCAGACTACGTCAGCTGTTCCACGAGCGAGAAAATTATAACCCCCCTTATCGACATCTGATTCTAGTCTGGCGTGTGCCACAGGTCAGAGCCACCACCACAAGTCGGTGTGGAGCGATAACGATGTTTTCCCCACATTAGCGGGTAAAACCATCCCACCTGATCAGGCAACATAAGTGATTTAAAACGTCAAGATAAATTTTAATATATTTTTTAAAATCTGCAGCTTTAATTAGGTTACTACAGGTCAAAGTGGGGTTCTGCCCCCGATCTACAAACCTTATCCGCTCGTTGGTACTACATATACCCTCCGTTAGCAAAACACGGGGCCCGAGACATTTCGAGAACAGACGCCGTTTCCGGTACCGCCATATACACTAATCAGGCCATTCAGGATCCGCTCCGGGTCATGTCACACGCTACTGGATTTATTCCAGGACGTTTATTGCCCGGAGCGCCCCTTAACGGTGCCCTATGGAAGTCCCAAGGAGACGCTATTCTATAAATAAATCTGATCCTCCCAAAAAATACGCCGAAATGTTATCAGAACGGCACAGTTTCTGGTGAACTTCCGGGGGATGGTAAGATGTTGTCTTTAGGTGGACGGATGTAGTCGTGGTAAGCATGAAGGCATATTCCATGCTTAAAGTCCATCTCCTGGGAGGACAGCTGTCATTAAACCCCTACCAAATATACATTCAATAGTGGTTATACTAAAGCCATGTATTGGATGGAATTGTTTGACAATGTCTCTTATGCCATCATTAATTTATATATAAACTCACCAAAATAAATTCAAGTAGCGAACGATCCATTTCCAAACATCCGCCCGGAGCAGAGCTTTGTGACGTCACAAGAAGAACCGGTTTGAGCTCGCTTCGACTGCCCGCGCCACTCTCTGAGTAAATGTACATGCGGCAGGGAAGCTCTAACTGAAGATGCTTATTTCCTTTAACAAAAGGACCTAACTCATGATGAATATTTGCCAAGTGTAGATCTTTGATAGGCCTAGATCTACGATGGTAAAGAGGTGTGTTATTGGCGGTTGGAGCGACACAAACCGCTGATTCGCTAGGCGACGTTTCTTCTCAAAAGGGTGGGTATAGGGCCAGGCCCCTTTGAAGGGAGGAAGGGTGGCATTTATCAGCCTAGCGTGAAAAGCCTGCAGCGCACTGATGTTAGATAGTGTTTCATCCGCTACGTTTTATAGTAATACTTGCGGAAACCCGAATATTACGGTATCTTGTTAGGACACAAACAACTAAGTAGTTTTCACCTTTTATATGCTGACATATTTTTCATATGACGACAAGGCATATTTACATGTCTTTGATCAAGATCACATGATATAATAAGCACCGGGTGCTAAGAATGAAGCGTTCGCACTTCTTCTGAAAATATTTGGAGTGGGGTGGGGTGGGGGATGAGCTACTGTGGCTGGTGCAGGAAACGGGAGGGTGGGCGGGAGGGGAAGGGGGGGGACGGACTACTTTTACTCCCCGCCTTATCCCGAATGTGGAGGATGTGGGACAAAAGATGGCATTCCCACCCACACTCATACACCCGCATCCCCACCCCCACCCCCACCCCCACCTGCCCACGCCGCCCGCCCCATGTACTCAAGGTTTCCAGCAGTCGAAAGACCTTTCCTGGCTAATTAGCTTCAGGTGCAAGCAGGGAGATTGAGGAGGGTCCAACTCGATTTATTCCAGAGTCATCTAGTAAGATTATCTCGTAATTGTGTATGTGTCACCACCATCCCCCCCCCCCTCCACCTCCCACCACCACCACCCTCCGCTCCTTATCCCCGCCCCCTCCTCTGGTTTACACCTTCCACTCGACCAAAACTGCGCCACCCTCCCCCCCACCATAGGGCTTACCAAGGTCGCCCTTGAAAACATTAAGGTGACCTTCACGTTGAACTAAGCATGAAATAGGCCACCTAATGAAGGACGTGTAACACTCAGGGAGCAGGCCACCTGGGAAAGGACGTGTAACACTCAGGGAACAGGCCACCTGGGGAAGGACGTGTAACACTCAGGGAGCAGGCTACCTGGGGAAGGACGTGTAACACACAGGGAGCAGGCCACATGGGGAGGGACGTGTAACACTCAGGGAGCAGGCCACCTGGGGAAGGACGTGTAACACCCAGGGAGCAGGCCACCTGGGGAGGGACGTGCAACACTCAGGGAGCAGGCCAGCTGGGGAAGGACGTGTAACACCCAGGGAGCAGGCCACCTGGGAAAGGACGTGTAACACTCAGGGAGCAGGCCATCTGGGGAAGGACGTGCAACACTAAGGGAGCAGGCCATCTGGGGAAGGACGTGTAACACTCAGGGAGCAGGCCACCTGGGGAAGGACGTGTAACACTCACTGAGCAGGCCACCTGGGGAAGGACGTGTAACACTCAGGGAGCAGGCCACCTGGGGAAGGACGTGTAACACCCAGGGAGCAGGCCACCTGGGGAAGGACGTGCAACACTAAGGGAGCAGGCCACCTGGGGACGGACGTGTAGCACTCAGGGAGCAGGCCACCTGGGAAAGGACGTGTAACACCCAGGGAGCAGGCCACCTGGGGAAGGACGTTTAACACCCAGGGAGCAGGCCACCTGGGGAAGGACGTGTAACACCAAGGGAGCAGGTCACTTGGGGAAGGACGTGCAACACTAAGGGAGCAGGCCATCTGGGGAAGGACGTGTAAAACTCATGGAGCAGGCCACCTGGGGAAGGACGTGTAACACTCATGGAGCAGGCCATGTGGGGAAGGACGTGTAACACTCAGGGAGCAGGCCACCTGGGGAAGGACGTGTAACACTCAGGGAGCAGGCCAGCTGGGGAAGGACGTGTAACACTCAGGGAGCAGGCCACCTGGGGAAGGACGGGTAACACTCAGGGAGCAGGCCACCTGGGGAAGGTCGTGTAACACTCATGGAGCAGGGGACCTGGGGAAGGACGTGTAACACGCAGGGAGCAGGCCAGCTGGGGAAGGACGTGTAACACTAAGGGAGCAGGCCAGCTGGGGAAGGTCGTGTAACACTCATGGAGCAGGCCACCTGGGGAAGGACGTGCAACACTAAGGGAGCAGGTCACCTGGGGAAGGACGTGTAACACTCATGGAGCAGGGCACCTGGGGAAGGACGTGTAACACCCAGGGAGCAGGCCAGCTGGGGAAGGACGTGTAACACTAAGGGAGCAGGCCACCTGGGGAAGGACGTGTAACACTCAGGGAGCAGGCCACATGGGGAAGGACGTGTACCACTCAGGGAGCAGGCCAGCTGGGGAAGGACGTGTAACACTCAGGGAGCAGGCCACCTGGGGAAGGACGTGTAACACTCAGGGAGCAGGCCACCTGGGGAAGGACGTGTAACACTCAGGGAGCAGGCCATCTGGTGAAGGACGTGCAAAACTCATGGAGCAGGCCACCTGGGGAAGGACGTGTAACACTCAGGGAGCAGGCCATCTGGGGAAGGACGTGTAAAACTCATAGAGCAGGCCACCTGGGGAAGGACGTGTAACACCCAGAGAGCAGGCCAGCTTGGGAAAGACGTGTAACACTCATGGAGCAGGGCACCTGGGGAAGGACGTGTAACACTCAGGGAGCAGGCCAGCTGGGGAAGGACGTATAACACCCAGGGAGCAGGCCAGCTTGGGAAAGACGTGTAACACTCATGGAGCAGGCCACCTGGGGAAGGACGTGTAACACTCAGGGAGCAGGCCACCTGGGGAAGGACGTGTAACACTAAGGGAGCAGGCCACCTGGGGAAGGACGTGTAACACTCAGGGAGCAGGCCAGCTGGGGAAGGACGTATATCACTCATGGAGCAGGCCAGCTGGGGAAGGACGTGCAACACTCATGGAGCAGGCCACCTGGGGAAGGATGTGTAACATCCAGGGAGCAGGCCAGCTGGGGAAGGACGTGTAACACTCAGGGAGCAGGCCACCTGGGGAAGGACGTGTAACACTCAGGGAGCAGGCCACCTGGGGAAGGACGTGTAACACTCAGGGAGCAGGCCAGCTGGGGAAGGACGTGTAACACTCATGGAGCAGGGCACCTGGGGAAGGACGTGTAACACTCAGGGAGCAGGCCACCTGGGGAAGGACGTGTAACACCCAGAGAGCAGGCCAGCTTGGGAAAGACGTGTAACACTCATGGAGCAGGGCACCTGGGGAAGGACGTGTAACACTCAGGGAGCAGGCCAGCTGGGGAAGGACGTATAACACCCAGGGAGCAGGCCAGCTTGGGAAAGACGTGTAACACTCATGGAGCAGGCCACCTGGGGAAGGACGTGTAACACTCAGGGAGCAGGCCACCTGGGGAAGGACGTGTAACACTAAGGGAGCAGGCCACCTGGGGAAGGACGTGTAACACTCAGGGAGCAGGCCAGCTGGGGAAGGACGTGTATTACTCATGGAGCAGGCCAGCTGGGGAAGGACGTGCAACACTCATGGAGCAGGCCACCTGGGGAAGGATGTGTAACATCCAGGGAGCAGGCCAGCTGGGGAAGGACGTGTAACACTCAGGGAGCAGGCCACCTGGGGAAGGACGTGTAACACTCAGGGAGCAGGCCACCTGGGGAAGGACGTGTAACACTCAGGGAGCAGGCCAGCTGGGGAAGGACGTGTAACACTCATGGAGCAGGGCACCTGGGGAAGGACGTGTAACACTCAGGGAGCAGGCCACCTGGGGAAGGACGTGTAACACTCAGGGAGCAGGCCAGCTGGGGAAGGACGTGTAACACTCATGGAGCAGGGCACCTGGGGAAGGACGTGTAACACTCAGGGAGCAGGCCACCTGGGGAAGGACGTGTAACACTCACAGAGCATTAAATATAAGTTCATCTGCTTAATTGCTTAATTGCTTAATTTTCTTTTCGAATCAGTCTTCCTGTACTCTGGACTAAAAACAACTGAAAATCGTCCGTAAAACCGTTGCACGGTTCAACTTCCAAATTTAGACACTTCTCGGTTCATAGCAACCCCCTCCACCCCGGTTACACGTACAATGACACACACAACAATGGCCTGCAGAAGCCTTCAACTCGGAGAGAAAAGAAAGTTTTGCTTAAACCCACAACGCCATGTTCATTTGTCGGTGTGCTCAGCATATTCCGGTGTTTTGTACATGCATATGGTAGTTTTCAAGCGGATGTGGTGTGACTCCTGATATCGGGGTGTGGTATCAGAGTCCAGACTACGTCAGCTGTTCCACGAGCGAGAAAATTATAACCCCCCTTATCGACATCTGATTCTAGTCTGGCGTGTGCCACAGGTCAGAGCCACCACCACAAGTCGGTGTGGAGCGATAACGATGTTTTCCCCACATTAGCGGGTAAAACCATCCCACCTGATCAGGCAACATAAGTGATTTAAAACGTCAAGATAAATTTTAATATATTTTTTAAAATCTGCAGCTTTAATTAGGTTACTACAGGTCAAAGTGGGGTTCTGCCCCCGATCTACAAACCTTATCCGCTCGTTGGTACTACATATACCCTCCGTTAGCAAAACACGGGGCCCGAGACATTTCGAGAACAGACGCCGTTTCCGGTACCGCCACATACACTAATCAGGCCATTCAGGATCCGCTCCGGGTCATATCACACGCTACTGGATTTATTCCAGGACGTTTATTGCCCGGAGCGCCCCTTAACGGTGCCCTATGGAAGTCCCAAGGAGACGCTATTCTATAAATAAATCTGATCCTCCCAAAAAATACGCCGAAATGTTATCAGAACGGCACAGTTTCTGGTGAACTTCCGGGGGATGGTAAGATGTTGTCTTTAGGTGGACGGATGTAGTCGTGGTAAGCATGAAGGCATATTCCATGCTTAAAGTCCATCTCCTGGGGGGACAGCTGTCATTAAACCCCTACCAAATATACATTCCATAGTGGTTATACTAAAGCCATGTATTGGATGGAATTGTTTGACAATGTCTCTTATGCCATCATTAATTTATATATAAACTCACCAAAATAAATTCAAGTAGCGAACGATCCATTTCCAAACATCCGCCCGGAGCAGATCTTTGTGACGTCACAAGAAGAACCGGGTTGAGCTCGCTTCGACTGCCCGCGCCACTCTCTGTGTAAATGTACATGCGGCAGGGAAGCTCTAACTGAAGATGCTTATTTCCTTTAACAAAAGGACCTAACTCATGATGAATATTTGCCAAGTGTAGATCTTTGATAGGCCTAGATCTACGATGGTAAAGAGGTGTGTTATTGGCGGTTGGAGCGACACAAACCGCTGATTCGCTAGGCGACGTTTCTTCTCAAAAGGGTGGGTATAGGGCCAGGCCCCTTTGAAGGGAGGAAGGGTGGCATTTATCAGCCTAGCGTGAAAAGCCTGCAGCGCACTGATGTTAGATAGTGTTTCATCCGATACGTTTTATAGTAATACTTGCGGAAACCCGAATATTACGGTATCTTGTTAGGACACAAACAACTAAGTAGTTTTCACCTTTTATATGCTGACATATTTTTCATATGACGACAAGGCATATTTACATGTCTTTGATCAAGATCACATGATATAATAAGCACCGGGTGCTAAGAATGAAGCGTTCGCACTTCTTCTGAAAATATTTTTTGCGGTTTTAAAATTGTATGGAGTCGCAGCCCCCCTCCCCCCCCCCCCCCCCCCCACCCCGCACCGGAAGGGCGCTTACCCTCCTATAGACACCATGCTCAAAATACGCGTTTCCCGTATTGCGCAACTAAACCCTTTCATCTTATGACGTCACAGATCAATGAAAAAGTTGCCCCCGTCAATTTTTTTACTTTTTTAGGTAGGTCTGCAATCAAATTGCTAATATTGCCAATATTGGTGGCGAATAAATTCATTGCATATGGAATTTCGTAAATGTAGCATAAAACCCAGGAAATGGACTTTAAAGAAAGCAAAGAACTTCACGAGGAATACTCAGTTCCACGCACATGTACACGTCGTGGGTTCACTGCAGGTCAATAGGTGATTGGTTAGAAACCCGATCTGGGTGATCTATTCTGGAGTATCTTTCGTCGAGTACTGTGGTAAGCCAATTGATGAAAAGCATGGGTTAATGAGTTACTCATCTTCTGGGCCCGGTTGCACCAAGCAAGATCAAAATTTGATCGGATCAAGCCAAAATTGGATCAACTGATTCTATGGTTTAAACCCTGTTGCACAAAACGCGATCAAAGGCCGATCAGTTGATCGGAGAAATGTGCAAATGTGGCAAGGGGCAGATAGGGAACGCTGCCTGTTGGTACGTGCTGCGTTAAAGATCATGGTAATTACAGATCATGGTAATGTACAGGTCATGGTAATGCACAGATCATGATCGTGTACAGATCATGGTGATTGACAGATGAAGATAAAGTACAAATCAAGATAATGTACAAATCAGATAATGTAAAAATCAAGATAATGTACAAATCAAGATAATGTAAAGTTCAAGATATTGTAAACATTAAGTTAATGTACAATTCAAAATAATGTACAGATCATGATAATGTACAGGTTAAGATAATGCACAGGTCATGATAATGTACACATCACGTTTAGGAATAAAAACCTTTGATTTGACGCCTTTAGGTAATTACATGGCTTTACGTGATACATGGCTTTACGTAATACATGCCTTACGTAACACATGGCTTCGTCAATAAACGAATTAGCGATGAACTATTAAACTTGCAGTAATCGTCACCGAAGCAGGAGAGGCAACTGCGGATATAAACAGCTACAGGTGCAAAGAATGCCTTACAAAGACGATGTCTAAATAAGTGACAGGCGCTGGATTTATATGTAAACAGGGGCGAGTTCAACGACCTAAGCCGATCAACATGATATACACATGACGCCCTCATTAGAATCACATAAAAATCACATAAAAATACAGTTTTAGTCTTGTTTAAAAATACGGAAGAAAAGTCAAGCAGCGCCATTTTTTTGGCGTGTTTTAATTGGCTGTTTGGTAAGTCTGACTTGGTTCACTCCTGTCTTTGTGCTCTTTTTTTTAATACGTGTCACAGAATCGCTGGGTAAAAATGGCCCAGATCCATGTAAATTGAACACTGGTGTAAAGACCGCGTGAACACTGATGTGAGCACTCTTAGCACTGATGTGAGCATTTGAATACTGATGTGAGCACTTTGAACACTGATGTGAGCACTCTGAACACTGATGTGAGCATTCCGAACACTGATGTGAGCACTCTAAACACTGATGTGAGCACTCTGAACACTGAAGTGAGCACTCTAAACACATTGAATACGGATGTGAGCACTCTGAACACTGATGTGAGCACTCTAAACACATTGAATACAGATGTGAGCACTCTGAACACTGATGCGAGCACTCTAAACACTGATGTGAGCACTCTAAACATTGATGTGAGCACTCTAAACATTGATGTGAGCACTTTCATGTGAGCATCCTGAACATTGATGTGAGCACTTTCATGTGAGCACTCTGAACACTGATGTGAGCATTCCGAACACTGATGTGAGCACTCTAAACACTGATGTGAGCACTCTGAACACTGAAGTGAGCACTCTAAACACATTGAATACGGATGTGAGCACTCTGAACACTGATGTGAGCACTCTAAACACATTGAATACAGATGTGGGCACCCTGAACACTGATGTGAGCACCCTGAACACTGATGTGAGCACTTTGAACACTGATGTGAGCAATTAAAACACTGATGTAAGCACTCTGAACAGTGATGTGAGCACCCTGAACACTGATGTGAGCACCCTGAACACTGATGTGAGCACTCTGAACACGGATGCGAGCAATTAAAACACTGATGTAAGCACTCTGAACAGTGATGTGAGCACCCTGAACACTGATGTGAGCACCCTGAACACTGATGTGAGCACTCTGAACACGGATGCGAGCACTCTAAACACTGAATACAGATGTGAGCACTCTGAACGCTGATGTGAGCAATTAAAACACTGATGTAAGCACTCTGAATAGTGATGTGAGCACTTTGAACACTGATGTGAGCACCCTGAACACTGATGTGAGCACCCTGAACACAGATGTGAGCAATCTGAACACAGATGTGAGCACTCTAAACACTGATGTGAGCACTTTCATGTGAGCATCCTGAACACGGATGTGAGCACTCTAAACATTGATGTGAGCACTTTGAGCACTGATGCTCCACAAGATAACACTGATATGAGCACTTTGAATACTGATGTGAGCAATTAAAACACTGATGTAAGCACTCTGAACAGTGATGTGAGCACCCTGAACACTGATGTGAGCACCCTGAACACTGATGTGAGCACTCTGAACACGGATGCGAGCACTCTAAACACTGAATACAGATGTGAGCACTCTGAACGCTGATGTGAGCAATTAAAACACTGATGTAAGCACTCTGAATAGTGATGTGAGCACTTTGAACACTGATGTGAGCACCCTGAACACTGATGTGAGCACCCTGAACACAGATGTGAGCAATCTGAACACAGATGTGAGCACTCTAAACACTGATGTGAGCACTCTAAACATTGATGTGAGCACTTTGAGCACTGATGCTCCACAATAGAACACTGATATGAGCACTTTGAATACTGATGTGAGCATCCTGAACACTGATGAACTATCATATATGGCGTAAACACTCGGAACACTGCTTGATGCCCACACACTGCCGTGAACATTTTGTGAACACTGTGCGAACATTCTGTGAACACTTTGTCAATACGCCATGAACACACTGACCAGATCATCAAAGGTTCAGCTTGGCTGACAATCAACCTCTTGAAGGTCACGCAGAGGTCATTCACCCGGATTCTCAGTGTGGGAAGCCTCGGACTTCCGGTGTGGAATCCCTGAGCAAGGCGACGTCAACCTCTCCCCACAAGACACACAAGGTCCCGTAATTCAAATATTTGCCCTTTACCAGCCAGCCACCGCCCCCCCCCCCCACCCCACCCCACCTCCCAGCCCTGCCCTAGATTGTTCCTGTGGTGAGTACAGCGAGATGAAGTCGCCACATCCCTTCCGTCCATGGTTTGATCAGGGCATCTGGGAGATGTTCCATGCCGTGTTAACCTTCTCTTCTTCCTCCCTCCCTCTCGCATCTCCCCCCTCCGCCGCCCCACAAGCCTTAGCACCCCCTCCCCCCGCCGCCCTCCCGCCTCCCACCCACACCCTCTATCATATCCCCGGAGTTGGCGTGATAAGTTGAATATCTAGGTTTTCAAGCAGCCTTTGATAAGAGACTCCAGCGGGTGATGGTGTGACGACATGTCTGTTGGGTAACTGGACCCCCCCCCCCCGGCCCCCGGCCCCCGGCCCCCGCCCGCCCCCTCCTGGCGTGCGGGGGGTTCGCGCTGCCAGCTGGGCCACCACAGGTAGTCTCTCGAACAGTTCATTGTTTCAACATAGCTCACGTATGACTCATGTCTGCCATATATTATAAGAAGCCCCTTCGTGAACTCGTAAAAAGTGGCAGAGGAACCTATTATGTAGTCAATGTTTCACGGATTACCTGGTTGCTGTTGTTCTAGCTTTTCGGTGATTATCGTGTAACACGGATTCCCCAGCACATGGCTCCCACGTTATTGATAACTTGGTGGATGACTCGGGTTTTATGCCAACGTTATGCAAACGTGCGGTGCATCGAGTAAGGACATAGTGATATACTCAGCGGCCTCCACAAGGAGAGTGATATACTCAGCGACCGCCACAAAGAGAGTGATATACTCAGCGGCCTCCACAAAGAGAGTGATATACTCAGCGCCCCCTATGTGGGAGAGAGTGCACTATGGCCGCCACTTTTCGTTGGAACCAGCCAGTCTTGCTTGCACTTCCGGTCTTCTTGCTCGGAATAGCCTGTCTGCCGGCGCCGTGACACAGGGAACCAGCCAGGCCGGGAACCAGCTGGACTAAGAATGACACTTCCCCCGCGGAAACCTTGTGCGGCCCAAACCAATCAGACGAGGCATGCGATATGAAATGAATCTCTTGATTAAGTAAAAACCGATACTGTAATATCCTGTTTGTTCGCGTCCGCTTGCGGCCCAAGAAAGCTCGCCGCCCTCGTCGACTCTCTCCCTCTCTCTGTCTCTGTCTGTCTCTTGTCTCTTGTTTTTTTGTCAATGGCGTTTAATTTGATCGAAGCAATAAATGCAAGTTGACTATTAGCGTTCGCAAAGACATCGCTTGATTTAATCTGCTTCATGTTGACAAAACCCTACAGGTGTCTGATAAAGGGGGGATCAATAAAAAATACCGCCATCTTTGTTGCATGGCGGCAATCTGGGGGGAAGCGGGGGACGTTTTGCGCATGCACCTGTCATCGGCCGGAAGGTGGCGCTCAACGCGACCTGCAAGTCAGACCACGTGACTCATGCCGTCCATGTGAGGACCATCTGTCCCTCGCCTTCCCCCCCCCCCCCCCCCGATCGGCCCGCTCCTCCTCCTCCTCCTCCCTCTCCTCTTCCGAGTATGTCTGGAGTAAATATAGACCACCAGTTGTCGGACGTATAGAATGAATGAACAGACCTGAAACTGAATGTAGAAGTGAATGTCACTTGGATCAGGTTGGAAATAGGTGAGAAAAAGAAGTGATATATATCTTTACATACCGACAATGGACACCTGAGAGTGGTCACTGCAGCTTTCTTCCGGTCAGCATTCCGGTGTTTGGAAGGTGATATCCCGCGTGCTGATATATAACTGTACCTACTCGTCGTAGGCGTTGTCAGGTGCGAGGGTTTTTATGTAATATATATCTACAAGAGAGGTAGGAATATCGGATCGTGGTATGTCTAATTTGTAAGCCATAGCAAAATTCAAGGTTGAATGCCTAGCAGAGAGC